>JASDQU010713632.1:6505-17157 GCA_032191745.1 Picea mariana | reverse complement strand
TGATCAAATGCATAAAATAGAGAACAATGAAGTACAATCACACACCATCCATAATATAACACAAATATTTACTCTGGGAAACCCTTACGGGAGAAAACTCAGCTAGAAGGTGAGGCTTCTCTGCTCTCTTTTCTCTAGAACGGAAATAATGCAAGTACAAAGGAGAAGGCACTCTCTATGGAGTTACTTGAGATATGTGGCTTGTTAGGCTACTACAAAAGATTAACCCCCTCTTTTATTCTCTCTAAGTTCTCACTCCCAATTGTTTTTCTCTACTATAGAACAAAATACAATAATATAGATGGAACCCCTTCTCCTCCAAGTGGCCTAGCATTTAACATAGCCCGATAGCCACCTAGGGGTAGGTTTTTGACTTCCTCAACCCTCAATTGTGGTAGGGTTTTGAACGTTCTAGAATATTCTTGAAATTCCTCACATGTCTAGATCCATATGCATGAGTAATGGGGGTTGTCATGGCATCCTCTTGTACCATGGTGGTCAACACAATAAGTCAACTTGTAGGAGGCATAACTTTTGCATATGAACTCTCATTGACGCATGGTCTGCACTGTTGGAAAGGTCTTAGAGTGTAGAACCCCATTAAGGGAGTGTGCGCAAATTTTGGACACTGGAACCCCAAAAAAATTCATTTAATGCCTCAAAATGGCTCCAAAAGGTTCAAGACCCCAATTTTCCAAACTGGGACCTGCCATTAAAATAAACCTACAAGTTGTTTTGTCCAATTTTTTCTAGTCTGAAAGCATTGAGATAGATGAAAAATAATATAATGATCCAATCGGAATCAACAATACACACACATATTCTTAACACAAAAAAGAAAACAATTGCAATCACACATATACACATAGATTTACCATGGAAACCCAACCAGGAAAACCAACAACCTGTTTTAGAGACGCACCTCTAATTCTACTCATAATCCAACTTCATTGTTTACAATACAATATAGGATCCCACAGCATCCAAAAAATCTTTAATCCATTGACCCAGATTAGATTACAACATCAATTCCCTTATTGGAATTAGAAAACCATGGGATGAAATACCATGCACCACTAAACCGCCAAAGGCAAAAAAACTACCCCCGCCAAAGGTGAAAGACCGCCCAATCGTGGAAAGAATATAGCACATACCCAACAACAATTGAGGAAGTTCTAGTGTAGAATGTCAATCCCCTAATGCAATGCAAAGAAAACGTAGTGGGGCCATCAAGAAATATAGTTAGCAAGAGAAGAACCATGGTACACAATATGAATAAGGTGAAGGCCAAGAACATACTCGCCTTATTTGGTAAAAATTTTGGCTAAGCCATTGTGATGGGTGAGGCAGAGCAGGAAGAAGTGGTATGCTCCCACCAGGAATCTAGGGACCTTAGAATTAGGCCCAATAGTATGGCAATCAATGGTATAGAAGGTCTACAATCCACTTGCAACAACATAAGTGATAAACTCGGGGCTTAAGTTTGGATTTGACATTAGTCTGGGATAGTCTGAAACCATGGACTAATTAGGGAAAGTTGAGACAAAGTGAGATCCCTTCGAGATCCCACAAGTAGTATATGCATCTACATATGTGCAAGAGGGGGAGTAAGTTCACATTTACCATGTGGTGGATTTGCAAAAGCTTAATCTCCCTAACTTGGTTAACATAATAGTTAATTCTAGTTGTGAACTATAGCCAAGATTCAATAACATGGATTAATGAACATATTGAAGATAAAACATCCAATTGAGTGCATACTTAATACTTTGAGTTGCTTTTTAAAATAACCTTAAAGTACATAGTTAATAATTATGTTTGTGATATCTATGTCAAAACCTTTTGAAATAATCTTTCCAAAACCATTCAATGCACATATGCATATGTGAGAATAAGTTGCACAAACCATTTCAAAATTAGGTAAATACTCGAGGTGCATCTTATTGTTACACCAATGATGCAAACAAAGGTCTATATAAAACACTCAAGGGCATCCACCATGAGAACAATATTTAGGCATATTAAACAACATACATCGAAAGACACAAAATGCATTCCAAACATCTTCAAATTCCACAACCCGAGAACCCATTTCCTCCTTTTTACCCACAAAACAAAATCAAGTATCCCATTCTTACAATTAAGCTCAATGATGCAGAAAATCTAGAATGGTGCATATCAATGGGGATACAATGGCGTGCTCCCTCCCTATTAACTAGGAAATTGTGCCCAAATGTAAGTTTAATATCACAATACTACTATATGGTATATGTTGTAGGTGCACATCAATATACATGTACATGTTGTAGGTGTACATAAATCGATAATTTGAAAATAAAAATAACTTTCTCTTAAAATATCATATTGGTTTAATTAAAAAGGTACATATTAATAACTGCTAATGCATCATCTCAACAATAAATCTTAAACACTAAGAACAAACACAATATGGGCATTATCTATTGAACTGGGACACGATAGATGCCTTCAACACGGTAGCAGTAGCACTGTGTTTGCAACATCATGCTCACGCAACACTCAACCTCGATCATAGCATTCCACTCGGAAACAAGACGCTGGTGTATTCACGAACTCTCGATGCAATGTAGGCACCATTTATACCAAAGCTTTATGTACCCTTCTCAAGGCATTGTTACGTAACCCATCAATCCACGAAATCATGTTCCATGAAGGCACGTCATCGAATAACTTCAGCGTTGAGGATGCATGACCACTTATATAACATTTCTCATATCAAGTTTTTCATCCGTCTTTTAAATAAATATGTGAATCCCCACAAAAATGCATAAATACACAAAAATCCCAAATGAACTCTCCACATATATCACACCAACTCCTTATACGATTGAGGCCTCAAAAACGTGTATACACTACCTCCACTAGAATGATGCATGCCCATAACTCAACACATCATAGTGTTAATCACAATTACCCTAGTGAGAATAAAGGGAAATATCTTCTACATTGGATTGGGTGTATGTAAAACAATATCGTCTACATTTTCGATTGGGTGTATGTCAAACAATAGTCTATCTTGTAACATTTTGAAATAACTTTTATGAATATAAACTGTCCTCCCTCCATTCCTTTCTGTGCTAGATCTTTTTTGTGTGCTAGATTATAAAGATCTTGTCGCAAGGCACTTTTTATTAAAGAAACTGTCGAGGACATTATTCCAAGCAAGATCAACTACATATCATCCTATATTTATATCATGCCTTTTCATAATGAAGTTTCTTACATAAAAGAAGGGTAATTTATAATTTTTAGTGGAGTCTTTTCTCAAGGTTGGGACGTAGTTTATAATTTTTAGTGTAGTCTTTTCTCAAGGTTATGTAGCTATTAGATCTGAATACCGAACAAACTACAATGATTCCAATAACCTCATCATGTTCAGAGCCATCACAAACCCATCCCATTCCAACCTCTTGTGAACAATAGTATAATTATCTTGAAGACCATAGAAAACCTTATTTCCAACCAAATATATTCATTAAACTTCCAAATGATAAAAATTGGATCAACACATATATCATATGAATTTTGTGAACAATAGTATAATTATCTTAAAGAACATAGCAAACCTTATCTCCAATCTCCAACCAAATATATGCATTAAACTTCCAAATGATAAAAATTGGAACAACACATGTATCATATGAATTTATTGATTCTTTAGATGAGAGATATTAGAATTTGGGATAATACATAGATGGTGTTGATTTTGTCAAATTTGAGCCATCAACTTCTAGTGCAACTTTGGGGGCCTAAACAATGTTTTTTGGGCCTAGTGTCAAATGAGACTTGCTATAGCTTTTGTTCATCCAAGATGATTTTTTTTCTCATTGAGATCTTTTGAATTCAAGCTATCACACACTTAAAAAAAAGTTCATATGCAAAAGTTATTGCCCCGACAAAGTAACAGTGCAAATATTTGCCACATGTCCAAGTGGTGACCATGTCAATGCACCATAATTCGAATATGGAGAGTTAGTAACATTTTGGAATCTACTACAGACTTCTAGAAGCATCATGGAGGTTCCAAGAGGGTTTCAAAACACTAAACCTAAACCTAATTATAGTTATAAAAAACATAGCAAGATAGAGGAAAAGGGTTCACTTTTTTCACTCGTCATTGGTTGTTCCATGGTTTAAGCAATAGTGTGGAGGAGATGATAACATAGAATAAAGTTATAAGCATCGTGTAGAGCATTGTAGAAGACCATAATGTTGGATATCTTCACAATAAGCTTGGAAATCTTTGTAATCTATATTTCAATCTCCATAATATAAGAAGATGGAAGGCACAAGCTTTAAAATGTTGGTTTTCCTATATGCATTTTGAGGTAAATATGTGTTCCATTGTGTGCTTTTGCTAATGTAGTGTATTTCATATGTTGCAGTATTTAAAAAATTTGAATGGTGTGTTTTATTTATGTTGAAGTGTTAAATATACAAAAGATAGCCACACAATTCAGTATATGCTCATTGTAGTCATTTTAAGTTTAGATCTATTTTGGTGAGCCGACCATCAAAATATTTACAGTGGTTTACAGATCACCAAAAAATGACCACCATACCTCCATATTAGGTTCAATGATGAGAGAAATTTTGGCATCCTTACTACCAATGAGTGAAGCATGATATTGCAACAAACAATTTCACTTGTAGATCATTAAGATGTCATGCATTGAAATAAAAGATGGACTGTAAGTTCTTGTCTAACAATCCTTCCTTGTCCTTTTACCATCGAGGTAGAGACATTGGTGACAATTTTTAGGTGTCAAAGAATTAAACATAAATTTTGTGATTAAACCATTAAAGCTCAAAGATTAAGAGAAAATCCTAAACAACAAAGATGTAACATCATGAAATTCAAACTTATTTTTGTACTAAAAGAAATAATGTGCATTTTATAGCTTAGTATGAGGACAATGTGTAATTTTCATATCTAACAATAAACATGACATGCCACAAAAGTTAAACCAATATCATATTTTAAAAAATAGTATATTAGTATGGATGAGAGGTATAACTTTCATGCTTATAAATTAAAATATTAAAAAAATTATCAAATCTTAATTAATATACACAAACACACATGCTCATAAATTAAAATATTAAAAAAAATTACAAAATCTTAATTAATATACACAAACACGCATGCACATAATAATGTAAATTTATCTTAAATTTGAATCTTTTAAATATTAAGAGATTTTATCTCAAATTTTCTATTAGCCTTTTATCATAGGAGCTTAATCAAGGAAGATTTTAAATTGTGAAAAATAAAGTCAATATATTTCAGGTATTCGGGACGGATGTGGGATCTCAGGGGGTATTTAGTAAAAACAAGGGTTTCTTTTATTGAAAAGATGTATTGGGAGGGGGTTTAACAAAAGGATTTTGGGAGATATTTATCAATATCTAGTGAAAATAGAGATATTCTTTAATATCCCACGAACGAAGATGCTATGCCACGGGTTCACTAAGTGAATACTTGTGCCTTCTATATACTTAATAAATATTGTATATGCTTAATAACTTAATAGATAAGATGAACCATTATGTACCTCCCTTACACACGATAAATAATAATAACAAATTACACCATTCTCTCCACACTAATATAATACAAATAAATGACATCATAATTAGGAAATCTAAATAACATTATATATAAAAAAACGTTATTAAAGACATCATACTTTAAGAAACTGTTTATAAAGGTTATTAAAACATTTTTGGTACATTTGGATATCTCAAAAATGTTTAAATAATGCTTTTGAAGTGCTAAAGTTACATTTTTAACATGATAAAATTGAAACTTTTGAATTCAGGCCCAAAAATTTCGAAAAATAGAAAAAAAAATACACGGGAAAAAAAAACATTTAGTTAACGCATAATACATCATGACAAAGTCTAAGTTGCGATATATCAAGTGTATCCATGTAATACTTATTAATCAAAATAAGCGTAACATTGAGGTGACGGCCGTCTTGGGTCATGACGCCATGACATAAGCATGTTACATGTTAGGTGGAATAAGAAAGTGCATTTTGTTGAAACATTGTGCATTGTTAAGTTTAATGGTAGATTCAAGAACAATGATTAGGGTCATGGAAGTGTCATTATACATTATTATATAGAAAAAGTGAAAGCGAAAACGAAGTGTATTTTATAATTTAGTATAAAGGAGATGTGGAATATTCATGTTTAATATTATTATGACACTTCTTATAAACCTAGTTTAATATAATAATAATCTATTTTTAAGGTCACGGTCAAGCCAGATATTAAATTGGTGTATGAAATCCCCTCCACCCAACGATTTGACTGGTAAAGTTTATGGAGGTATACATACCCTATCCCCTTTGGATTTGAACTTGTAACCTCTGCAAAAGAAACACATGTTAAAACAAATTTAAAAATTAATAACCTAATATAAATAATATCTATAATATCCATATTAATATATCAAATTCTAGTCCAATATAATATTTAAAAAGAAAGTTAAAAATTAATAATCCAATATAAATAAGATTTATAATATTTAGTCTTTAGGGGCAATTCAATTGGCAAGTGTCATGATATGAAGTGTTATGTTCGATGAAGTTTCGAGTTCAAATTCCCTCGATTTACCCGTGCCCGTGGAAGGGGCATACATATGACACCTGAAGGTTATAGTGGTAGCAGTCGAAATCGACCCCGTGTCACGCGAGTACGAGACCGCTCAATTGTCTATTGGATCAGTGATAAAAAAAGATTTATAATATCCATATTAATATATCAAAATAAAAGTTAAGTTAAAATTTAAAACATATTAATAAATAGAATGAGTTAATAAGTGGAAAAACTCAATAATTTCAGTGAATCCATTTTTTTTTCTAGCAAGGTAAAGTTTTGCCTTCATCATACCATCTTTTCCAAATTCCAATCATCTGGATTGTTTTAAAATAGAGCAAACTCCTTGGGGGGAATTACATGGTAGAAGTTTCCAACAATTAGGTAGAACTATAAATTTTAGCAGAGTACATATCAGATTTGGGGGAATTTTCTACTATAAATGACTTAAATTTGTTCACTTATTAACTTAATCCATTAATAAACTAGCATAGATCCATCTTAAACATGGATCTCTCAAACATCTTGAAGTATAAACCTCAAATCATTACACCTTCAAAAAGATTTACACCATAATTTTTTTTATCCCTCCTAACATTTAATATATTCAAAGTTAAAATGGATATGAGTTCATATATACACTAAGATAAATCCATTTTAATTCAACATCTTTTAAATACCATAAAATTTTTACCTCAAACTTCTTTTAATATGTCTCGATTCTTGATATATCTAGTTATATGTAACTAACTTTACATCCACTAAACAAAAAAAACATAACACACAATGTCAATATCTATGCATGAATTTGACCCAATTATATGTAACTAACTTTACATCCACTAAACAAAAAAAAACATAACACACAATGTCAATACCTATGCATGAATTTGACCCAACAACATTGTTGCACATAACGAGTTTTCAATGGTGGATATTATAAAACATGGTAAGAACATTATGCAATGGAAATACTAACATGTTGCACATAACGAGTTTTCAATGGTGGATATTATAAAACAAGATAAGAACATTATACAAGGGAAATACTAGCATCTGGGTTCAAAGAGTGAATCTTTACATAAAAGTAGCGAAATGAAAACATTCAATAGTAAGTAAAAACTATGGTTGAGTTTTACAATGCATCTCTATGCAAATATATTTATATTTTAGTACTAATTATATATGATGTATTGTAACATTGATAATGTTTTGTTATTGAAAAAGAATAGAAAAAATGTAATAATTATCAAGTTTTTTTAATATGTAAGACACTAAACTATAATCAATAGTAGTATCTAGTTTTATGTATGGGACTAAGGTTAAATGTTACTTGAAATCATATGACTTCACTATTATAATTTTGGTGATAATAATGCAAGATACTAGCTTGCTTGCATATACTAAGTTGAAGCCATCTTTTGGTCCTAGATTATGACCTAAAACTACTTATAATTAGCTAAGAGTTCATCTTCCTTAGACATAAGGAAATAGGTTAACGACAAATGTTAGGGTCCTAACCTCCCTAAGCCCTCAAGTGGACAGAATAATATGTTCCGATATGTAATAAAGGTCGTCATTAGTAAATCATGCCTATGTAATAATGTGAACACATCTAATGTAAGAAGACTTACTAGAAGGTTCTACCTCTAGAAATTTCTTCCTCTAGGATGTTCTCAAGATGATAGAAATAATATATATAGGGGTAGAAAGCATCAAAAATCTTGTCTTGTGAAATCATTTGTACTTGATCTCTGTTTTGTTGGAGTTTTCCCCCTTCAAGAGGGGCGTGAACTTCATTCTAAGGATAATAAAGGTATCATCATTTGCATCTATATTGTCATTGTGCTTACCGTTTCATCTCTTTATGTTAACTATATTTGGTAATAACTATGTCAGTGCTCTGCATATTTCCTTCTAGTACCTTACAAGTGGTATCAGAGCTCTTTCCTCAAAAAAATTTTAAGAATTTTTTTTAGGTTAGAGACGTTTTTCAACATCTATAAAGAACCACTGTGATCTGTCGTTTAGTGGGTAAAACTACAATTGGGGAAGAATGCATGTGGGAACTACACATGGTTTCACCTTGTTGGAAACCCATGTAACCTTTGTTAGTGCCCCTTCAAGTAGCACCACATCAGACTGTACCTGAACCCAAAATTTATCTCCCATGTACCCTTGAGTATATTGAGAGTCCCTTAGATATCTTGAAACCAGTCATAGCTTCTCCATTTGATTTCTTGACTGTTATAATAGAACCAAGAACAACACTTGGAAAGACTACTCTCGTGTACCTAGGTAATCAGGTAGTACAACTAAGGGTATGGTTAATCCTCTTTAGTTAAAGCCTTGAGGTATTGGGCCGAGTACTACTATTGGACCCTACAAGTATATAAGAGAGTAGTTATAGCATAGGACAATACCTTATCCTTAGGAACCCTTAAACCCCTAATTCTTGTTGTCGAAACATAACATAACATAATATAAATAGTGTTTAAAATTTGCACATGTAGTGTGGGAAACCCTTCTTCATGCATCTAGGATGCAAAATTCCTACACAATTTTAATTATTAAGAATTTGGGAATTTTTTCATTGAAGTATTACTCAGACTAGAGTATAACTCCATAGGAGTTAAAAAAGAGTAAAGTGGTCCCATCAACACCCTTATTTTGGACCTATCCCACTAGATTCCTATCTTTGCACTGATCGCAGTGTTACCCCTCTCTCACAAGTTTTTTTTTCTATGGACCCACCCACCCTCTCCAACACCCTTATTTGGGACCTATCCAACTAGATTCCTCTCTTCTCATTGATCGCAGTGGCATCCCTCTCTCATAAGACTTTTTTTTATATGGACCCACGGTCCACCCACCCCTCTCTAACACTCTTATTTGGCATCCCTCAAAGTAGATTCATATTTTAATGCTAATTGTAGTGATAGAATTCTCTCATAAACCCTTTCGTAGGGACCCACTAACCCTTTTCTTGCCCTCTTATTTCCTAGATGGCCAACACCTGCTACCAATAATTTGACAACTGCATCACTACCTTGGAAAACTCTATGACCGACATAGACAATGCAATCAAAGAAGCTACTTCATAAATTGCTTCCCTCAATTTCCAACTCAAAAATTAGACAACCAACTCACTAAACTGGACAACTTCTCTAACCGGATGAAATCCATGTCCACATGGTTGCATCAATCCAAGGGTTCTATCTCCTTTGAACAACCTTTACACCAATATGGCATTGAATCATCCCATTCCATGTCCTAGCATTTTGACCCTCTTACTCATGACCCCCGTCTCCCTAAAGTTGAGGTGAGTAAATTTGATGGCTTGAAACCCACAAGTTGGGTCAATTAAATGGAACATTATTTCTCATTGCATGAAATCACTAATGAATTGATTAAACTTCATGTGGGTGTCCTTTATTTGGATCCAGAAATTCGGAAATGGTGGCAATGGCCTAAAAATTCACACCAAGGGTATATTTTTTGGACCCAATTTGTTGCATACCTTTATGAAAACTTTGACACCGACATTCATCATTTGGGATGTTTGACGAAGCTTAAACAATTTGGTTCAATTGAAGACTACATCATTTCTTTTGAGCAACTGGCTTTCTGAACTGAAGGAATGTCAGAGACCTTCTTCTGTGAATGCTACATTAGTGGCCTCAAGGTTGACATTATATCTCATGTCCTAATGGCTCACCCCCAAACTTGACTTGAATCCATTCACAGAGCAAAGGAAGCACAATAGGTAGTCACTTCTCAAATAAAAAATCCATCCTTTATTCCACATTCCTATCCCACCAATTCCATTCCTCTTTCCACTCCTATTAAGGCCCATAAATTAACCCATGCGGAAATGGATGAACACCAACTTAAGGGTCTTTGATACAATTGTGATGAAAAATATTTTTTGTGTCACAAATGCAAGGAGAAAAAGATTTTTATGGCCATTTCTAAGGAAATTTATGAAGACGAAGGTGATGTTCTCC
>JASDQU010713630.1:14969-27206 GCA_032191745.1 Picea mariana | reverse complement strand
CATTTTTTCTGGGTGACTCATTAGTTGCATGGCTTAGTAAAAAGCAAGGATCCATCTCATTATCCACTACAGAGGCAGAATACATTGTTGTTGCTACTTGCTGCACACAAATTTTATGGATGATACAAACTCTTTCATATCTGAAGGTAAATTACACTGATCCCATTCCAATTCATTGTGATAACACTAGTGCCATTAGTGTTTCCAAGAATCTTATTCTTCATTCCAAGACTAAGCATATTCCAATCAAGTACCATTTTCTCAGAGAACAAGTTACAAACAGAATTGTTCAACTGAATTATATACCTTCTACAGAACAGATTGCTGATATCTTTACTAAACCATTAGCAGCGACCCCTTTTGGATACCTTCGTCAAAAGTTGGGGGTTATAATCTCTTGTGTCTAATCTGTTCACCTGGTTAGGGGGAGTACTTATTGAATATCTGGTGTATTTCCAAGATGCTTATAGTCGACAGGGGGAGTATGTTTTACAATAGATCAGGGGAAGAATGTTTCTTGTTTGACATTGATGTCAAAGGGGGAGAAAAGGAGTTCGGGAGAAGCAATCTGAATGCATGTGGGTGCTTGTATTTCCATCAATGCCAAAGGGGGAGATTGTTGGAAAATATTTAACAGACAGTGAATGGAAAATATTTAACAGACAATGAATGCTTGTCATTGATGGAAAGTACAGAAGTAATGATGGCTTGAGTACAGCAGTGATGATCAATAGGCAAATAGAAGATAAGTCCAGAAAGATCGAATGATCAAAGGCAATGCAACATTGACAAAATGATCGAATGCCCCAGAATCATTTCTAATCGTTGGATCCCATCCAAAATTCCCGACAGCATGAGGGCCATCAGATCTGAATAAAGATAAGAAGAGCATGCTGAAGAGGAGGATAGATCTCAGGCGTTAGATCTGAGTGCAGGGTCCAACCACCATTGGATTGAGGAAAACCTGCACAATCTTTAAAAGTACAAGGAGTAGAGGGCTCACAAATCTCGAAAGAAGGAGGACCGTCTATCTCAGGGGGTTATGTGAACCGTTGACTTGACTCCCTGTCGAAGTTTCGAGGATCGCATGTTGGAAATGTCAAAGAAACAATGCAACAGGAATCTCGATTTCTCGATATGCAAAATCTCGACGTAATCTGAGCCGTCAAATCAAGATCACATCTGAACTGTCAATCTGACTCACGTCAGCAAACCATGTCAGCTAGGAACACATGGCACAACCAGGCAATGACAAGTGTCATACTGATTCAACATGCCAAGCACATGTAAGTCACGAATCAGGGTGACACGTGGCAGTTATTTAACACATGTGATGTCAGCAGACTTACACCATGTCGGAGTTTTGGGGATCGAGAGTTGGACATGTCAAAGATTATTGACATCAGGAATCTTGATATCCCGATATGTGAAATCGCGATGTAATCTAAGCCATCAAATTAAGGTTGAATCTGGACCGTTGATTCCAGTCTTTGTCGGAGTTTCGGGGATCAAGAGTTGAACATGTCAAAGATTATTGACATCAGGAATCCCGATATCGTGATATGTGAAATCACGATGTAATCTGATCCGTCAGATTAAGTTTGAATCTAGACCATTGATTCCAGCCCTTGTCGGAGTTTCGGGGATCGAGAGTTGGACATGTCAAAGATTATTGACATCAGGAATCCCGATATTGCGATATGTGAAATCGTGATGTAATCTGAACCGTCAGATCAAGATATGATCTGGATCATTGATTGGACTTCTTTACAGAATTTCATGGATCGAGATTTGTAAGTGACAAGAACATTGAACATCAGGAATGTTGAAATGCCGAAACCCGAATTAAAGACAAGATTAATAAAGTTCATCCAACGGAGCGGATAAATGGGAATATGATCGAAAGGTTATTGTTCTCTCTCATAGTTAACCCCTCAGTTACAAATCTGTTAGTGAAACAAACTCATGATTTCAAATCAGTTAGCGTTTTAGTTGGCGTTTCAGTTGCTCGGACAGTTGTCTTTCTTTTGCCTAAGGATTTGGGAAGTTGAACCATTGTGTAGTTGTGTATAAAAGAAAATGAGACAGACTGTGTATGGTTGGCTGTTCCGGATGGAAAATAAACGAAACAGTAATAAAAGGAAAATGAGAGGATGCATAGCATGAGATTTAGAAAATGTGCAGAGTGAGATGAAATGCAGAGCAGAAGCAGAGAAAAATGACAGAAAGAGTAGAAGAAAAGCAGAATGACAGAAAGAGAAAAAGCAGAGAAAAATGATAGAACAATTTGAAGAAGAACATCACGGAGTGGGCGCAATGTCGCACTTTGATGACAATGCACTTTTTAGACCAAGTCGAGGGGTGTGAAGTTCAATACATAGGTCAGAATTGTCCAAAGGACCATGTGTGGAGTTGTGAGGAACCCAGGAGCATCGTTCCTCAAGAATAGTGGGTGCATAAATTCATTAACACTTTGGACACAACACTTATCAATTGGTATCTCCAAGAAGAACTACGCCTCACCACTTGAGATTGGCACGATATGAATCAGAACTTTGTAGCTACATTTTTATTTAAAAGTCAACACCCTATAGTAGATCAAGCTTTACAAGTTTTAAGATAGAAATTCTTTGAGGAGGCACCTAACCTCCCTTTAGAGAAAGAAGAAGATGAATGGACTGCACCTCTTCAAAAATTGCAAGGGTGTTACAATATTAATGTTGATGAAGACAATGATCCTAGGAATGTGAACATCACAGAAAATGAAGGATAGAGAGACATAGAAGGGCCAGGGGTTGAACTACCTTTAATTGGATAGCCAATCAAAATCAAGAAAGTTAATATCAGGACAGAGCAAGAACCTAAGCTGGAAAACATTGGAGATTATTGGGATGATGCCACTATTGATAAGATTACAAAATTACTACATGAATATCAGGACTTGTTTCCAACCAAGTTCACATACATGAAGGGAATTAAAGGGCCCATGGGAGAAATGAAAATCCCCTTGAAACCAGATGTGAGGCTAGTCAAGCAGAGACCCTACAGACTGAGTCCCAAATATAAAAAGAAAGTCAATATTGAATTAGACAGAATGTTGGAAGAAGGAATCATAGAACCTATCAAAGAATCTGAATGGATCAGCCCTATGGTGGTCCAAGATAAGAAGATGGGAGAAATCAAGATTTTTGTAGACCTAATAAAGTTGAATGATGCATGTTTACATGATCCTTTCCCTACACCATTTACTGACGAAGTGTTAGATAATGTAGGAGGACAGGAAGTTTACTCCTTCACATATGGATTTTTAGGTTATCAATAGATAAGGATTGCTAAGGAAGATCTCCATAAGACCACATTTGCAATAGAATGGGGTTCTTTCCAATACACAGTGATGCCTTTCAGATTGAAGAATGTACCGGCCATCTTTTCCAGGGTGGTGGTCGAAGCATTCAAGGAATTTTTACATAAATTTTTGGAAGCATATTTTGATGATTGGACTGTTTTTAGCTTATTACAAAATCATATTGAATGTTTAAGACTAATGTTGGATAAGTGCAGGAAATGTCAGATTGCCCTGAACCTGAAGAAGTGCATCTTATTTTCACCTTTTGGAGTGTTTCTAGGTCATATTGTGTGTAAGCAAGGGTTGTTGGTAGATCCTTCCAAGATGTCCATCATTGTTGATCTACCTCCTCCTACTTCAGTTAGATAGCTGCGCACTGCATTGGGACATACTGGATACTACAAAAAGTTCATCAAGGGCTATGCACAGATAACAACACCCATGGAAAATATTTTAAAGAAAAATAATCCATTTCAATGGTCAAAGGAATGTCAGCAGAGCTTCAACACACTAAAGCAATAAATGGTTACTGTGCCCATTCTGGTTTTCCTAGATTGGAGTAAGGAATTCCATTTGCATGTCGATGCTTCATCTATTGCATTAGGAGCAGTATTAGCACAACCAGGAGCAGGAGATATTGACCATCCACTAGCCTTTTCTAGAAGGAAGCTATCTACAGTTGAGATAAATTACACTACCACTGAGAGAGAAGGTTTAGCCATGGTGTACACGCTGCAAACGTTTTGACACTACTTGTTGGGAGGACACTTCAAGATGTTCATTGATCACTCTGTGTTGAAATACTTAGTCAACAAGCTAGTGTTGGGGGGAAGAATATGCATATGGCTACTGTTATTCCAGGAATATGATTTTGAGATTATGGTCAAGCCAGGAAGAATGAACAAAGGACCTAATCACTTATCTAGGTTAGAACATGGAGAGGAACCTACCAGTTTGGAGAATACACTACCAGATGCATAGTTGTTGGCCATAAGAAATATGGATGATCACTTCACCGAGATATTCCAGTTCCTATCTACAGGAATGGCACCCTACGAATATACAATTATTCATAAGAAACAGTTGGCAATTCGTGCTGCAGATTTTTCACTTATAGCTGGACAAACCTGATGAGATCTTGAGGAGATGTGTTATGGAGGTAGAAAGACCATTTATTATGGCTAAAGCACATGACGGCATCATGGGAGGACATTATGCAAGAAAAGAAACAACACAGAAGGTTATTCGAGCTAGCCTTTGGTGGCCCACTTTACACAAAGATGCTAAGGAGCACTACAGGGCCTACAATGTATGCCAAAGAGTTGGGAAATCTTCCAGAAGAGATGATATGCCTTTATCACCTCAGCTAAATTTACAATTTGAAAAATGGGCTATTGATTTTGTGGGACCTATTAACCCACCAGGAAGGCACACAAGAGTGAGATACATTATCACTGTAAGAGAGTATTTGACCATATGGGAAAAAGCAAGAGTAGTTAAGGACTATAGTGAAAATACAGTTGTGCGTTTCATCTTTGATGATATCATAACCCAATTTAGATGCCCGAAGATCCTTATGAGTGATCAAGGTACACATTTTATTAATAAGACCATTGAATCCCTGACTCGGGAATTTGTAGTCCACCATCAAAAGAGCACTCCATACCACCCACAAGAAAATGGTACAGTTGAAGCTTTCAATAAGATCTTGGAGACAGCGCTGATGAAGATTTGCAGTGTGAACAGAGATGATTGGGATTTGAGAGTACCATCAGTGTTATGGGCTTATAGAACCACCTGAAAAAATTTGACAATGCAGACTCCCTCTAAGTTGGTTTATGGTATGGAATCCATGGTACCTATGGAATATTTGGTTCCTAGACTAATAATTAAAACGTTTATAGATATGGATGACATTGGCGATGTTCAAAACAGGCTTGTGCAGTTTGTAGAACTAGAGGAAGACAATTTTATCACGGGATTTCATCAGCAGGTACAGAAGGAACGAGAAAAGGCCTACCGTGACAGACATATCAGGAAGAAAGCAATCAAGCAAGGAGATTTGGTATTATTATATGACAGCAAGTTCATTAAGCATCAAGGAAAGTTTAGGACACATTGGATGGGGACATATGAGGTTGCCTATGTTACAGAAGGAGAAGTTGCGCAGTTGAAGACCTCGAGTGGAGAATGGAAGGAAGGTTTAGTAAATGGGAGCCAGTTGAAATTGTATTATGACAACCATATGCCCCACAGCTCTTGGTAAAAGCATAAAAATAAGGGTCCAAGTACCAGGTGCAGTTGAAACTGGGTACCAGACACAAAAAAGGCAGTCTACACATAATGGGGAGGGACCGAGAAGAAAGCACAGGCTTCTTTGTGCAGTCTGAAGTTGAAGTAAAACAGAGGGTCTAGTCTTGCAGTGACTCGGGACAAGTCACAGGTGAGTGTTGGGGGCCTATCATTCCTTGGTTATGGATTAAGGAAGAAATAAAAGAAAAAGGAAGAAGAAAGACGAAGTATGAACTGCGTAGAAAGAACATGTATTGAGGATGGGTCGAAGTGGTCAAAGAAGAAGAAAAGGAGCGAAGTAAGGGAAAGTGATTTGTTGAATGAGAATATCGAGGAAGACATATCATCAAAGAATATGGATCGTGGACAAATCAGCAAGTGGAAAAATCCACGAATGGATGCTTTGGATCACCTTATGGGAAAGAAGGAAAGATAGACTGGTGAAGCCCTGAAAATGCGAGTCAAGTGGACCTAGGGTTTTAGACATCTAGGGTTTTGTATCTAGGTTTTGACACCTAGACGGTTTCCATGTAATGTATAAATAAAGGTCAAGGAGAGTCGATAGGTTTGGTCAATAGTTGATTGTTCATGATTGAGGTTTAAGAGAGTGATTATTGTTGTGTGAGGGAAGCATTTCATTGTGAGAGTAGTATTGTATTGTGGATATTTAGCTAGGTGCACAGGGAGGGGAGAGAGAAAGAGATAAAGAGATCTACAGCTAATTGCGTAGACAGAACTGTATGTTTCCATTTAATATATCAAGAAACGTAGTTATGTGGATGTAGCCCTAGGGAGAGGGTGAACCACTTATATTTTGTGTCTCTGTGGTTGATGTTGTGTTCTTTGCTTTCTGTTGTTTTGTTACTGTATTGTTGCACTAGATCTGAGGTATAACTGTGCGAAGTAGGCTTGAGTTGGTAAAGAATAACTAGATATCTGTGTGTTTTTTTTGGATCCACTTTACCTTTCCTCTGGTTGTAGAAACCTGTGTCCTGCAACCCCCTATTGCTACTTCGGGTGGGACTGCATCTTCTGTGAAGGTGCTGCCGAAAGGGCCAGTAGTTAGGGTTTGTTGGTGCATTGTTAGAGTTGAACCCTGGGTCTTCCCCTGTGCCAACATTGGTCCAAGAATTCTCCCTCTTTTCCATGGACCTTTTCTATTATTGTTTCAGATTGTGGGATGGCTAACCTTGATGTATAACCCACTCTTTTCTGCGTGCTTCCTATGTATCTTTCAACTGGGTTAATAGAAGGGGTTTTATTTCTACCAAATAATTTTTCTAGAATATTTTTTTTTAAATATACCCTTACTATCCCTAGGCCTAACCATTAGTTAACCACATGCCAGATAGGGTTTGGAAGAACTCACACTAGTGGCAGTGTAGGTTCTTACCTTCCGTCTTACTATCTCTCTGCCACTAATCTAGAAAAAATAATGCTCAAAGAAAACAATCGAAAACTAAAACAAAAAAATAGCTTCTTATCATTTACCTTTTAGCAGTTCCTCGATAACGGTGCCAAAATGTTGGAAAAATTAATGGTTGTATTAAATTCCCACTTAAGTGTCAACCAAGTTTGTAAGCTGATGAACTACAGGCACAATATTTGCAGGAAAATGACATAAGTATATTCCACCTTGTCTTTCAAGGAGCAAGAGAGCTACATGACCTGCCAATCATTAATTGAAATAGAAAGAAACTTAACAAAGAACAAACTAAAACTACTATTACACTCCACATAGTTGATCAATAATCAAGCCAAATAATCATTCCTCTATTTTGAATGTCTAAATCACATTCTATGTGTGGGAAGAAATCAACCTTCTAGCAAAACAAGAAAGAAGCAAGAAATTGATTGAAAATAAAGTAGTAATTACCCATGCATGTGTATGTATCAGTCAATAGTATGAGTCCAATAAAGTCCTCATATAATTGTGTTACTGACCTATAAAAAGACTAACCAACTTTGAGAGTAATTCCCAATATCTAACCTATCTCTCAAACACTTACTTCACTACAAGCAAGACAGACTCTCTGATGCTACTACATTATTACACCAATACAGTAAGTTGGAGTGCATAGGAATTAATTTGGACGATCCTTGCCACAAATCTTGACACTTTGATTGGTGGATGAAGAAATGAGATTAACACTACGTTATAAAAGAAAACTTACAACTATTAGCAAGAAAATTTAAATACACGGCTTGCACACAATTGAACCTAAACTCTTGTCCCCTGAAATATTATCCTACTTTTACTGAAACACCTTTATAGGTCACACAAAACTCAGCAAAAATTAAAACACAAACCAAAATGAGAAATCCATGTCAATGACTTGATTATCTATTCCCTTAATACCACAAAATTGTAATATATAGGTATCCACTGAACGATTTGTGAATACAACTCAATTCTTGAACAATCAAGGAGTTATGTATTTAAAGTTTTCCTAATATGTGACCAGGTCATCACAAATATTTTATTAATTCTTGATATTAATCCTTCCTATTCAAGATAAAAAAAAATGAGTCATCCCTTTAAGAAGATGAGAGTTATAGTATGATCATGTCATTCATTCCAAGTCTCTACTTCATTCACAAACAAATCTTTATTAACCAGAGAGAACACTTTAACTCATTTTAATATAAATCCAGGTCAACACACACACAATGGATAATATAGTGCTTTGATTCAGTCCTGTCGATTGACCACATGAGCTTTATATGAATTGACAAGTGTTTGAGATATTTAGATCATATGTTTTTGGTTGTGTAATTTACCATTATAGCATGAAACGTGTTTGGATTTCTAACTCATACAAGAAGGAGTTATGCTTTCAGCAAGATGAAAATACTAACACTCATTTATGCAACTAAATTTATGTATGAAAACCCTCCATTGTACTAAGGGTAGTTTAATATATAGCACATGGAAAACCACAATGAGAAGTAAATAAACAAGAAATTAAATGAAATCTACAATTCATGAACCACTCCACGCAAATCCATACATGAACACAATCACAACAGATAAAGAGCGAATAATATACAAGCAACTAAACTTACCAGGGGAGGTGGGCCCTCGCCTTCCCAAGTAGTGAGTGGGAATGGACTCAATAACTCATCGATACACAAATAAGATAAAGCAAATCCAAATTGATATTAAGTAGAACTATATAACCCACTTACAACATATTCATCATAGTATGAGAACAAGATAGATGTACAGCACTAAGTAACATAGGCCCACTATTATATTAATCAAAAGTCCAACAAACTTGTTTATAGAGAAAGACCCTATATATATCAAGTTCCGAGCATTCAAAAGATTACATCGTTCTCCCCCGTTCTCGTAGAACTAGGGGGTAAAAATGGCTATTAAACTTAAGGATCTAACTAACCAGGATTTCCTTTATCCAATGATACACACTTAGGAAATCGACTCAACAAACTAGATATTATTACTGCTTCTAAATCCTGACCCTGATCTGATGTTGCACTGGAAAATATGCCTATGGGTTGTCTTGAAGTCTCGTGTAAGGAAGGTGAAGGTTGGGCACAAATGAAAAGGTAAACATCCATCTTGATGGTCATACAAACAATACTCATATCTCCAAATATGATCTGAGCATGTGCACATAGGATAGGTCACAACCTCGGGTACCAGAATACTTGTGTTGGTACTGAAATGCTTGGAATAGTGCGGGAACAAATGTTACAGTAAAAGGGTGATTATAATTTCATCATTGGTAAAATATGGTTAAAGGATCCTAATTGATTTATTAAGAACTCAGAAAATACCAAAATAGACAAATTTTACCTCATGCTAAAATCAAGTTCTTAAGCAAGCAAAAAGGATAAAAGTAAGAGACAATAAGTTGGATTTCGATGCCTAGGTAGGGAATAAATGGCCGAAAGGAGTGTATGGTGAGTGAAAAAATGGGATCTCAACACATAGGGAACATGAAAATTAAGTTAACCAATCTGATTAATAAATGCACAGAATGCACATATTCACGATTAAATTCTGAACCAAAATTTTGTTGTTGTAGCACGATGATTTACTAGAGAAAGTCAAGATGGAACTTGGTTGAAACTTCTCAAGGAATAGAGAAAGAAAATCCCAAAAGGGATAGATTGTAGAATAGGTTCTAATGTCTCCTTCCTTCTCCTATTGTGCCACTATTGTAAATCCTTCAATCCTATCCCAAGTTGTTCTTAAGGGGGGATGTTAGGATACGTGTACAATTAGGAGTTAGTTAAGATCTACTTGGTCTAATGTGTCGTTAGGTANAGTGTGTTTCTTTAGTATGAATTAGTATGCATTTGTAGTTAGGAAATATGACAATCATGATATGTTTCCAACATAGAGTGATCTGAGAGTTAATTTTCTCCTCGATCTTAATGGATACATTTATCTCTGGCTTAAAACCCTATTGGTCCATGATCTCTATTGAAAGATCATGGAGGGTCATTTTCCTATGGTTGATTCTGAGAAAATATCTTGTAAAATCTCTTTGTAATATATTTTCTTTTGCATTAATAAATTTCTTCAAGTGGTCGCGTTGGTTGGGGCCATGGATGTTTCCTCGTAGGGGTTTTACCATGTCAAAATATCAATGTGTTTATCTTTTATCTGGTTGTGTGAGTGGTTACTGAAGGTGTTCATCATTTGTTGGAATACCTTTGTTTTCAAACATGGTATCAGAACCTGTTCGAAAACCCACTCCTGTTGTAGATCGATATCGTGAATCTGAGTTGCCTCATCTCTAGTTTCTTCCATTTCTGTACATTTTTGGGTTGAGACGAATGTTCCATTTTGTTTGGAGTGCTCGTTTCAGCTAAAAATAGTTTTATTTTCACTCGAAAGGTTTTTGTTTGCCTAATATACATCCATTTCAGTCAGATCCAGAGGTATAAAGCTCGAATACACCCTTTTTAAATTTTTGCACAATATTATTTTGGTTTTATTTCAGTTTTATGTTTATTGTTTTTGGGTTTCTACTCTCTTGGATCTATGATTATCTTTTCCCGGTGCCCTCTGTGATCTCGTCAAATCATAAACACATCGAAAAAGGTGCATTTTTCGAGTAATCTAATCGAGATCTAACCCGTGTTTTCATCAAGAAGTGAAAAAAATTTCTTGTGTGAAAAGAGTTTTTTATGAGTAGGCTCTCCAGGGTCATCTTCAACAACAACACCTTCTAAACAATACAATATGGTTTGCACTAGCTCACTTGGTTAAAAGTTGTCTTATTAAGTAAGAGGTCTTGAGTTCAAGTCTCTTTTGTGTTACTTTTTTTGAAAAAGTTCATGCATCCATTGTAAAGTGTATTTTATTTCAAGTATAAAAGTGAATCACTATAAATAACTTTAATATTTCATTTTAAAATTATTTATTTTGCATGCAACTTTCTTTTATAAAGTAACTTCATTGTAAAAGTGATCCTCACTTCTTTTTATAAAAGTGGGTAACTTCATAAAGAAACTTATTTGTAAAAGTGAGGTTATTTGGAGGGGTATCACCACATGGACCAACTTCTACTTGCCACGTGGTTCTTTGGTTACCGTTTATGTTTTTTTTTAAAAGGGCATAACTTTCACATACGAAGTCCATTTTCAATGTCATTTTTTTTAAACCGCCTAACTTTTCAAGATCTTTCAAACTAGATCATCAGTTTCATTTTTTAAATCCACGTTATATGCATATTTAATATGAATTATTCCAGTGATATTTTGCTTACCAGCACAAACTACTTCCAATGGAAATCCCATATGAAGGATTTATTAAGTAAAGGCTTGTAACGGATTACCTTGGGAAAGGAAAAGAACCCATTGATGATGAAAAGAAACTCAATGGGATAATAGGAATGACGAAGCATGTGGACTGATCAGAATGTCCATCTCTCCTTATTTAAGGTTCCACCTTCAATAAATTGATGACCCCGATGAAGCTTGGGAAAATCTTGAATGTGTGTTTTGTAAACACAATATTATTCGAGCACACTAGTTAGAAAATCAGATATTAAATTTAATTCCAAATAATTTTTCTTGCATTGAATACTATCTAAGTTTAAAACACTTATAATTTTATGTGAAGAGTGTAACATAAAGCTGGAGGAAGAGTGTTGCATCTATATTATTCTTTCTAAGCTAGGTAGTGCATATTATGTCTTTGTATCTTCCTTTTATGCCATGAGAGAGGCTCTAGGGAAATTTTATCAAAACCCCACTCTTGATTCATTTTGTGATGCTTTGATTAGAGAGCAAGATAATCTTGTACAACTTAGAGTCATCAAGCCCTCCAGGTACGTCCAACAAAGCCTTAAACCCAGGAATCCCAAGAAGTAACATCCTTTCCACAACAACAAGCAAAACAAGGGTCCCAAACCCACTCAAAAGATTCAGCTCCTAATAGTGACAAAGGAGAAAAATATAAAAATTAGAATATTGACAAAGATTGCAACTTTTGTGGTAAAGATGGTCATGATGAGTCCAAATGTTTTAATAAGATGGTAGCTTTAGAAGCAGCGATGAAGAAGCACAACATCAATATTTATTCTGCTTATGGTTTCTCTTTCAATGTAACTTCTTCTTCT
>JASDQU010713629.1:13665-24705 GCA_032191745.1 Picea mariana | reverse complement strand
AGACATATTAAGATATGCATATAATATGGATTCAAAAGTTGAAATTGACTGTCGAGATGGAAAGCTCACGAAAAAATAGGTTGTTTAAAAAATGGCATTGAAAACAGACTTCGGATGTGAAAGTTACGCCCTTTAAAAAAAAAGACATAAACTGTAATCAAAGCGCCATGTGTTAGGTACAAGTTGTCCCATGTGGTGATGGATGCACAATGAGGTGGCTGAGTAAAAAAAAAATTCCCTTCCTTCTCTAACTTTTCCTATCATCTCACTTTATAAATAAGTTACTTATGAAGTGACCCACTTTTATAAAATGAGTGAGAATCACTTTTACCATGAAGTTACTTTATAACTTAAAGTTGCATGCAAAAAATAACTAAAAAAATAATTTGAAAGTTACTTTATAGTGATTCACTTTTATAATTTAAGTGAAATGCATTTTACAACAAAATTAAATGAGATAACCCAAGTTTGCATGAAATTTTTCAAAAAGTAACTTAAAAAAGAGAGACTTGAACTAGAGACCTCTTATTAAATAAAACAACTTTCAACCAAGTGAGCTAGAGTAAAATATATAGCAATTTTAATGAAGGAGGATGATTTTTTAACTCAAAATGCATGCTTACCCCAAAACCCCTTATTTTTGTCTACAAAACAAATTTCAACATAGTTGCATATGAAAACAAAAAAAAATAAAAAAAAATTGAATCTCAACATTAATGGGGTTAGATCTCGGTTAGCTTACTCAGAAAATGCTAATTTACTCTATGTTTCTGATTTGCTAAGCTCGCATAAAGTGCAGAACAAAGAGCATACATAGAAAATAAAAGACTTTTTGATTTGTTTATGATTTTTAAGATCGCACAGAGTGCACAGAAAAGAGCATATGCAAACCAAAAACAATAGAAAACCAAGAATAAAAAAAGAAAATTGAAATAATAAGTTTGTATTTAAAAAAAAGGGGCTTATTTTGAATTTATATCTCCCGATTTGAAAAAAATGACCATATCTTGGGAAAAAGGAAACCTTTTTGAGTAAAATGAAAAGCGTTTCTAATTGAAAGTAGTGCTTCAGACACAATGGAATAGTTTTCTCAGCCTAGAAATGCACAAAATTAGTAGAAACTAGAAATGTGGTAAGACAGGTTCAAATCGCGATCTACAATGAGAGTGGGTCTTCAAATAGGATTTGATACCATATTCGAGAAAATAGGGCATTTCCACATAGGAAAAACACCTTCAATAACTACTAAAAAAATAGATCAAATATCAATACATCGATGTTTTTAGATTGTTAAAACCCTCAATGAGGGAAACAATCCACATCCCCAACCAACGTGGCTAGTTGAGGCAATGTATTAATGCAAAAGAAAAAATATTTTACAAGAGGGTTTATCACAATTGTTCACTAGCAAATGACCCTCCATGCTCTTTAAATAGAGATCATGGAACAATCGGGTGTTAAGCCATCGATCAATAGCCATTAATATTGAGGAGAATATGAGTCGTCGAATCACTCTATGTCTAGAACATATTGTGACCATTGGATCACATAACTTACAAATACATACTACTACATACTAAAGAAAAACACTAAGAAACACACTTTTACCTAAAGACAAGACCAATTTGAGCTTAACTAAATCCTAAGTGTCTAAATATCCTAACAAGAATCCCCCCACTCTACACTAAATTTCTATTCTAATAACTCAACACCAACACCATAACTTATGAACCAAAAAACCAAAAACCAAGAACCAAAGAAGAAAAAAATATAGCCATGACCCAACAATGGATCAAATCAATTGTACTTTCACAAATATGGTTGAATACCTTCTTGAATTAAGCTCTGCAATCCTTTCCCTTGATCTAGTTCCTCTACTCCTAGTTTTGTGAAGGAGAAATGAAGGCAATGGATGAGAAAAGAGGCATTTTATATGCCTTTCACTTTTTTATTTTTGTTTTTTTGCATGCTGAGAATGTGTGGCTTGTCCATATTTTTTAAAAATTTCTTTCTATTCTTAAATTTCTTATGTCTTAAAAAACATGCCATATTATAACTTAATTCTCTTTCCCCTCTTTTCATTGGTTTTTCCCTAGAAAATATCAAAATTGAGCTTGTACCATACATAGGTGGAATGAGGCATGGAATGCATTGTTGTCAAAGTCTCGAAGATCACTACTCAAAATCTTGACTAGAAATTTGATCCAAAAATAGGAATCCCCTTCTTTTATTCAAGAAAATATGATGCTAAACATGGTGTATCGTTACGGTCCATAAGTACCTTGACTTTTGAAGGTTTCTACCTAGCCATATAGTGTTGGAAAAAAGAAACCAAGATATCAATGGAAATGTATCAATGATTATTTAAATGATAATGACACATACTTTTCATTCCATACTACCAAGAACTAACATGATTTCTATTATGTATGCCCCTCCCAACCTCGCCCTTCAAAACAATCCAAAGACTTGCAAAGGCTCTAAGTGAGTAACCTGAGATATGAATGAGGTAAGTGATATGTCATTGGAAATATAATGAGATATATCATAGATGGATTATATATTGAATTCTGGGGTTGTTGGGGCATTCATTAGCTACCCATGATACATATACGCGTTTTTACAAGTTCACCCGCTACCAATTTCTCCCTAGGAGTTTTCCTCTGTCGTTGGATGCCCAACTCAACTTTAAGACGTTTTTAGTTAGCATGGGATTATGGAAATTTTCCTTGGGCATATTTTTATGTGTTGTAGGTTATCGAAAACATCCTTAAAACATTTTTACATGCCATAGGTTGTCAAATTCGACCTCTGAGTTGTGCTCTCCGCTGTTGGTCGATCTGACTCACCCATGAGTGTTTTGACTTCACCAAGAGTCATTTTTGCCTTTCCCCATTTGTTCGACAATAATTAATAGCCGACAATATTCACCCTTTGATCAATTAGGCTTTCGTCTAGTCAATTTGGTACACTTGGTCAACCAGACTTGCATTTGACTCGACTTGGACGACTTTCCTTCCATTCGACTCGACTTGGTCGACTTGCATTATTTTCCATTCAACTTTTGGGAGTTTTACGCTTTTTCATTTGGTTGGTTTGACCTGAAGTGGTTGACTGGTTTTATTTCATGTTCGACTCAACTTTAGCTTACCAGTCGTGTTTTTATAAGCCGATGAGAACTATGAGTGTAGTTGTTTTGAAGAGGACTTCGTGTTGGTGACATGGGTGGGCTATAAGCCTCTCATTTACGGATCACCCAATGATCTGGATTATATTGAGAAATAAATAAGATACAAACAAATCTATAGCAGAGAACACATAAATACAATGAAACCCAACTTCCATTAATGAATAAAATAACAAAATATTGTAGAACACAAAATGGCTAGAATGGTGGTAGCTTACTTTGAAGAGAAAGAGATGCCGGCTATGCTCATTCACAAAAATATCATACAATGGGTCGCAAGAATGGCCTTTTAACATAAATAAAGAACCCTAAAGGTACAAAACCCTAACCCTAGGAGGTGAAGTGCCAAAAGGTTTGTAGGCCCCAAGGTAGTTAGTTGATGCATCAACTTCTTGGGTGTGCAACTTTTGCATACAATATTTGTTTTAGGTGTTTAGTAGCTCATTGGAAATATCTAATAGAGAAGCATACTTATTGGTAAGGATTGGGCATGCCATGGCAACCCTAGGCCCCGAAATGGCCAAAAAACATCATTTAGGGCCTCAAAATGGCCTTGGAAGTTTAGGACTTGAAAATCATAACAAAAATGGCCAAGATGGAGAACTGTGATGAGTCAATGGAAGAGGTGAGTGGCCACTGATATCCACTTGGATCATTCCTCCACCATTAGGAAGAAATGGTCCCCATTGTGTCAAGTTCCCTCAGGAGGTGGGGAAACTTTGTTGAATTTGAATCTTGGTGAGCCACTTTCCTTGCTGAAGTAGCTATCTTGCTTCGACAACTTGGTAGAGTTCTATGTTCTGTTGGTTAGTGCCATTCACATTGGTGTCCGTGATCCACTTGAGATTGCATAATGAAGTCATGATTGAGTTATGTAGGGGCCAATTTCTCAACCACCTTTGAGGTGTCCAACAGAGGTGGGAAATACGGTCGAAGAAACTCCACATTAAATAATGGGTGCAAGTCAAGGAAAGGAGGAATACTCAATTTGAAATCATTTCCACCCACAACCTTTGTGATGGTGCAAGTCCCATATTAAAGTGGTATGAGCTTCTGGTGGGGGCCCATGAGGCACTCTTTATACAAATGCAACCACACCTTGTCACTGATTTGAAACTTGTGAGGAACTCGATCATGGCCATGTCGTTGCTTATTCTTGACACCGACCTTCTCCAAGATACCATGAACCTATTGTTGGATGTGTTGGACCCACTCAACAAATTTGGTTGATCTATTTTCCTTTGTCTAAGCATGGGAGGAATCTATCAGGGAAGATGGAACATGCAGAGACACATCAATGGGGGCCAATGGATGGAACCCTGGGCAGAGCTACATCAATGGGGGCCAATGGATGGAACCCAAAGCAAACTTGAAAAGGGTTGTGACCAATGGAGATGTGGAGGGATATATTATAGCCATGTTGAACATATGAAATTCTCTCATCCCATTTATGTGGATGCTTGGAGTTGTACATGTGCAGGATATGCACAATCATCATGTTGACCACCTCTATTTGTCCATCTGTTTTGGGATGAAAGGTAGTCAATTTGGTCAACTTGGTGTCCATAAAATACCATAAGTTGGACCAAAAGGTGATGATTAACCTACCGTCCCTTTATGAAATGATGGTTTATGGTAGTCCAAAATGAACCTATTACCTCCCCAAGCTAGGGGTAACAAGGAGATGATGTCTCGAGGCCCGTAGGTTGAAGACATGGAGTTCTAAGAGCCAAATGAGCAGGTAGAGCCCCTCCTCGCACCACACATCACCATTGATCGACATCACCAACATCCACCACACTAGCTTGGCCCATAGAGGACAACAGGTCTTTCTTCATGAGGTAACAAGTCCAGTCTTGTGGTAAGTGTCATTTTAATAATTGAAGGATTTGAGCATGTTGAAAAGAGTCATTTCTTGATTATGAAAACGTTTGCTTGGAAATTATACATTTTGCCTCATTTCATTGGTTTCCTAGTAAGTGGGTCACCCTCGAGAAGATGGCTTCTACTAGGGGGTATCCTTGAAGGGTCATCATAACATTCCCACACTTACTTATCACTTTCCAAACCTCTTCCCTTTCGTTTTCTCATATTTTGGGTTTCTAGGCTTATTGACCCCAAGAAGGGCTTGTACCTCATTTCATGGGAATAAGGGGCTAAAGTCCTAGAGGTTTTGTAGTTGGAAAAAGATAGAATCCATAAATTATCCTCTAGATTCTCACCCTAAGGTCCTCAGAGCAATGAAACACTTCTCCATAAAATTCAAGGACCTTTAAAAAAGAAAACACATAATTAATGAATGTCCCGCTTGTTGAGGGAATACATATACAATGTCTTTTACTTTTCTTTCACATGACACCCGATGTGTTCTTAGATCCAAGTGGAATTGTGGTGCTCCTTACTTTCCATTGCATATAACACTCAATGTTTTTGACCATAATCAATTAATGGCAAATAAAAGGGATTGGAAAAAGGTTGCATTGCAAACAAGGATGCAACACAACCTCTACAAAGGCATCCATAAATGAGACAATATGAGCCCTTGATATGTCAAGAACCCCATGCCCAAAATTCATACCCCCATCCACCTCATACTCATTACATGACTTACAAAGGGTCTTCTTGGGAAACACTCCTTGACTTGGGGATTGGTCTACCCAATAGGGCACCGTGACAACCCTCCCATACTTAAATTTGGTAAGTTGTATAAGGTCTGTGAGCATTTGTTTAGTTTGAAAAGGGGGTATTTAGTGTACATGTTTGAGTGGTTATTTTATTAAAGGTGGCTTACTTGGCATGATACATGTGACTTGTGGAACCTTGGAGGGTGTAGTTATTTTTCTTTGCAGGACCTTTCTAGGTGTAATCTATTCCATGGAGGATTGTTCCATTTTGACCTTCATGGGGGGGGTTGAAAACCCCCAGGATGGAGGATTGTCCCATTTTGACTTTCACGGGGGGATTGAAAACCCCAAGGATGAAATATTGTTCCATTTTGACCTTCATGGGGGGTTGAAAACCCAAAGGATGGACACCATACCCCATAGGATGGGCAGAGGACCCCAGAGCCATTTCAAACTTGAGATGCTGGAGGTTTCCTTTGGAGGCACTTGGATAACACTATGTGATGACATCATATCCCCTTGCACTTGGACGTTTTCCTTTGGAGGTCCAATATGTCACCTTACAAGCCTTGACACCATGTGGAGTAGGGTTTTTATGGGATTCATGGTTCGAGAAGAGAGATGATGTGGTTTAAAGAAGTTAGATGCATGACATGACACTCCAAAGAATGAGAGATGGACACATGACCTTTGGAGGTCCAACAAATTGCATATAGAGGATCAACGTCTCACTTTTGAGGAATAACATCACCCTTTAGTACATGAAATCACCCTTTTAAGGGTTTTACTTTATGTATTTTTATTTTTTTTAAGTTGTAAGGGAAAATAAAGGGGGTTAGCCTCCTTTTAATTTGTTGTTGACAAACTTGTATGGACAAATTGGTTTTAGATGACCTCGTATAAATAGAGTTCATCTCACTTTCATTTTACATGAACTCACTCGAGTACATACAACTCACTTGAGAGTTATATAATTCTTGGCTGAAATTTTCACTCTAATTGAGCAATTCACTCTCTCTTGTTTTTGGTGCAAAAGGGATTTTTTTACTTGTCTATTGGTGGATTAAGGCTAGTGACTTCTCTTGGATTCTTGTTCTTGGAAATTGGTTGAAATATCTTGATAAGTAAGGGTTTTTCATGCTATCTCTTGGATTATGCAATAAATTTTTGCAATTGCATGTTTTTCTTCTTGATTTTAAAGTTATTTTGTCAAACCCTTGGAGGAGTATAAGGGCATACACAGTCCATCAAGGATCTATCTTTTGTTGTCATTGAAAAGGCTATTGCAAAGGTTGCTACAAGGAGTAAAAGGGATTACACCCTTGTAGATTTACCTTGTTAAGGTTTGTTTACTCTAGGGATTAAAAGGATTACACCCCTTGAGGAGTAATAAACCCTAGATCATAAACAAGAGACTCCATAACCCAATAGATGAGGCACTGATATTTTTTTCATTGGAGATTGAGTGTTGTGCATTGGTAAACATGATTTCAAGGAGGTTGAACTATATTTTTTACATGATTTAAACTATATTGTGCCCTAATGGTGTCTTGTTTAGCCAAGTGTTCTAGCTGCTGTAATAAACATTTAGCTACAACCAATAGGGTTGCAACAACCTCACTCTCTTTCACTCTCTTACTCTCTTTTCTACTGCTTAAATTCACCTGTAAGTCATGGTAATTATTCTACTGACTATAAGGTATTGTTTGGGTGGTTTACTTGTTGATTTTAGTGGCTATAACTTGCTGCTGTAGAAAATGTTTGCTACAGCCATGGGACTATTACAAAATATCGCTGATAACACTTAACAACAACCCTCTTTTGCTATCAAAGTCTTGGTTTAATTATTGGGAAATTATCTACTTGTTGCTAGCCTTATTTTTCAACATCATACACTTGATTTTGATGGTTTAGTTTGAAACTGCCATAAGTTATTTACTATATATATATATATATATTTCCATATTGCTGCAATTTTGGGACAACAAGGTTTCTTTTTCATTTCCCATTGGTTTTGAGGCTTTAATCATCATATATTGTCTTGTTCCGGGCAGGTCTAACATTTTTTTGCAGGTACACAACCTTGACAACCATTCACCATCTCATAAGACCTTTCTCAAGTCTCATTTCCACTCTTGACCTTGACCTATAGGGGAATTCTTCAATCTCTTTTCTTCCCCCATCACAATCCCCCTAGCGTCATCGAGAATCCTCCCTCATGTTGGACTTGTCCTTCTCACTAAAATGAGGGGTACATCTATTGAGGTGACAATTATAGTTGTTCCTAGTTGTGTCACACATTTTTGGATTGGGTTGGGCTTTTCCCAAACTACAAACTGTGTGATAACAAAACCCAAACATGCACAAAGAAGAGTTTAGCAGTGGCCTGGGTTATGATACTATTTTTACAAGGTGTCAAAATGGCCATCCTAGAGAACCTAATGATGAGAACAAAAAAAAAATTGTGACCATGTTTGATGGAGGGAAACCCTGACATGTAATCCATGGAGATGGACTCCTAGAAAATGTCTAGTGCAAGGAGAGAAGTGTACAACCCCTGCTTCTTGATGGAATACTTAGAGATGTCACAGATAGTGCATGAACTAATGTATTAGATGATGTCATGTTGAGCTTGGGCTAGTATAAATGCTTATGAAGTACTTCTATTGTCTTCTCCACCCTGAAGCGCCCTGCCACCCAAGTATAATGTGCCTCCCAAATCATCTTTGCACACTCGCTTGAAGGAAAAAAAAAATATGGCCAAGATAGCACAAGAGCACATCCTGGAGGTGGAAGTTCGTAACTTGTTTCCCAACACTCATGGTTTGATAAGTATTAGTGAATTCAATCATTGATGTATAATTGTGGCCACCTAGAGGTATCATTCCTGCAAGAGTTAAGAATTGTGGTGAGGGCCACAAACAGGGGGAGACTAAGGCAATCGACAACAGGATTGGCACTGACCTTCTTCTACTTAATATTCAGGTGGAATTGTTGCAAGTATGTGGAACATTTTTGATGATAGATTTATTTGTGTTTGCATGAATTACAAAGGCGCGTGATGAATGCGGATGGTTGTTTCCTTNAGAATGTAATGCTTCAATTGTCGACATGCATGCACAATGGTGTACATCTCTTTTTCATAGGCAAGATACCTGCAAACAACATTGGATAATGTTTCACTATGATAGACAACTAGATGTTCTTGCTAAGTAAGGAAGACACCAATAACATAGTCAAAGGCATCCGTCTCAATTTTGAACGACTGTTGTAGATTTGGAAATTTCGGGATTGGTGCAGAATAGAGGCAATGTTTTAGATCTTGGAATGATTTCTGTTGTTATTTAGACTAGGAAAAATTATCTTTAGCTCACCCATGGGTTACTTGACTTAAGGGCCAAGATATGTGAGAGAACCCCAACATGAACCTACGGTAGAATTTGGAAAGTCCCAAGAAGATACAAAGATCTATCAAAGTTGTCAAGGCTAGCCAAGCACAAATGAATTGGATCTTGGCTAGGTCCACATGCACCTCATGTTCATCCATGATGTATGCTAAGTATTGAATTATTTTCATTCCAAATGAGCATTTCTTTAGGTTGGTTTATAATTTGTGTTTCGTTAGGGTGCTCAAGATTCCCTAAATGTGCTACAAGTGTTCTACTTAGGTCTAGGTAAAGGTGAGGATGTCATCCAAATATACCACCACAAAAGAGTTTGTGAATGGCTACAAGATATCATCCATCATTGTCACGAATTTCATTGGAGCATTAGTCACACCAAAAGGCATGACCAACCACATAAAGAGGCATTTTTTAGATTTGAAGGTTGTCCTCCATACATCAGTTGATTTTATCGGAACTTGGTGATAGCTTAAATTTAGATCAATCAAGCTGAAGAAATTAACACCCTTGAATTGATCAAGAAGATGGTCAATCTAGGGGATCAAATATTCAATTCTTGATAGTAATTTTATTTAGGGCTCTATAATCAATAAAAATCCGCCATGTTCCATCCTTCTTCTGCACCAACACAATTGGGTTCCCACAAGGTGAGAAACTTGGTCAAATTTGGCCCTTGCAGACGAGCTCATGGATTTGGCGCTTTATTTCCTCATTCTCTAAAAGGGAGCATTTGTATATTGGACCATTGGGAAATGGATCACCAGGTATCAAATCAATGAGATGTTTGACCTAACAATGATGAGGCACCCGTACATGTGAAGCGAAGAGGTATCTATATTCCTTTACAAGCTTGTCCACCTATTTCTGCTATGTAGAGAGACCTTGTGTTGAAGCTGTGGTGATCGTAGTGACATTTCATTCCCCTTTTGACTGAAACATGAACAAGACAAACTTCACACTCTGTGAGATTACTTTTTGACACTGTTTTTCCAAGATCAATGAAATTGTAGTAGTCAAAAATACCTTGGGTACCTTGTAGGGATGACCCCCAGAGTGATAATGACACTATAGGGTTGGGACTCATAAATAGAAAGATATTTCCAGATATAAGGTTGTCTTAAAATAACAACGCAAAATTTGAGTGGGGAAATATCTTACAATACCTCATCTTTTAAGAGCTTGATGACATAGGACAAGAGGCAGTACTGGATGACGTGAAGGTCTCATTCCTAACTCAACCAACCGATGGTGTATGGTTGGGGGTGTGGAATAATTGAAAACTTCAATATCTTGATGACCTTGACGGAGATCAAGTTCTTCTGAATCTCACTATCAACAATGAAATGTAGTGGGGTTCCTTTCACCCACATTCGTGAATGGAAGAGGTTCTCCCCTTCCTCAAGATCCTCTAAGTTGTCTGGTTTTATTTTTGTGGTTGAAATGGTAGCAATAGGTTCTATTATCACACAAATTTTAGTTTGGGAAAATCCAAACCCAAACCACAAAGTTTTGACAACTACGGGAGTATCTACCCACTGCCACCTTAGATAAACACTCCCATCACTTTAGTGATGATAAAATCACCACAAGGGGGAATCCCAGGTGACCCTAGGGGGATTGCAATGGAAAGTGAAAAGAGATGAAGGATGCCCCTATAGGTCAAGGTAAAGAGTGGAAATAAGCTCAAGGATGAGTCTCGTCAAATGATGATTGGTTTCCAAGGTAGTGTACTTTCAAAACAATGTTATGCATGCCCGAAACAAGGAAAACTATGATAAATAAAGACTCAAATCAAAGGGGGATCAACGTTAAGAAATATTGTTGT
>JASDQU010713628.1:0-25389 GCA_032191745.1 Picea mariana | reverse complement strand
GGCACGAATTTCTAGACGTCCGTACAGTCCGTACGGTACGGCTGTCTGTGCACAGTTTTCGAGGTGGCTGAGTTTTGATTTCTTCCAGTCAATTTCAAGCACGGAAATCGAGGGAAGAGATAAGTAAATGTTGTTGGTTTTATTTTTGCTAATATGTAATTTCCAGAATTGAAGAAATAAGAACTCTCTCTCACTGGTTTTCCCCACACTGGGGTTTTTCCAGGGTCAATTGACCAAAATTCATTGTGTCATTAAATGTGTGTTTGCTGATATAATTTCTGAGTTTTAAGACAGCCATTGAAAAGATTATTTATTTCATGTGTTTCAGTCAAATTTCATTTTAATATTTAATGCATATTAATGTCTGCAAATTTCATTAATATTGGGAATGGGCATTAAACATTTGGAGTGATAAGGAGTGGCTGAAACCGGGTTTGGGATAAATTGCTGAAGTGAGAAAACACAGTAAAAATCAACAATAAAGAAATATAATTCATTCAGATGGCTATGCTAAAATGAGTTGAGCTCTCATGCTCTCATACCTCATTTAGGTCTAAGAATGCATGCTATATTAATGCAATAGATTACTTGTTAACCTGTTACCAATTTAAGAAAAAATGATGTGGGCTTTATTTGTAACAGAAAAATATAATAGTATGAATGGGAGGGTTTTAAACACCAGTAATACTTCTAGAGAACTGTGAGTTTGTCACTGAGACCCAGAACGCCCATATAACCATATTTTCATCCATTATGAGTTAGCAAGAAGATCAATTCATCTAGCATGTGGAAATGATGAAGAAGGAATGCAAATTATAGGGAAGGAGCATCTCCATTGAGTCATCTAGTGTAATAGTGACAAATACAAGCGAAACTTCTAGAAGATATCATGCAACAACTCCATAGGAAAAAAATTGGGCTCCATACATTGATTCCAAAGGAACAGTCACCATAAAACCCTAATTCTAGGAAGTATAGGAAAATTTGGGGCTCCTTGGAATGTTTGTAGAACATTTTTTCAAGGTAAACCTTGAGGGGAAACCCCCAAGCACTTCCCCGCATTTCATGAATGGTACAAACTGTAAAACTAATTTAGATAGGATCATTATATAATGTCATCTATCTCGGTACTTTTTGGTGGAAAAAATTGGAGGAATTGGCTTGCAAGGTCATTTTAGCAATAGGTCCCAATTTGGAAAATTGGGGTTTGAAACCATCCAAAATATTCCGAAGCCATTTGGAGGCATCAAATGACATTTGTTTGGGTCCAAAACCTACTTCGAAGGAAGATGCCATATTCTACACATCGATACCTTTCCAACGATGCAAGAATCACCTCAATCAGAGTTCGTATGCAAAGGTTATGCCTCTCACGTGTTGACCTATAGTGTTGACCATCATGGTATGAGTGAATGCCACATCAACCCCCATTACTCAAATGCATGGGACTTGCCAAATGTGTACTTTCAAGAAGATTCTAGAAGGTCCAAACCTTATAACTAATTGAGGGTTGAGGAAGTCAAAACCCTAACCTTAGACGACTATTAGGCTATGTTAAATGTCGGGCCGCTAAGAGGAGAAGGGGTTCCATTCTATTGTATTGTACTTGTTCCATAGTTAAGCAGAGCATCTAGGAGTAGTATTTTGGGAGCATGATAGAGAAGGTAGGAGATTTTGTAGCAGTCATTTAGGCCACAGTGTCAAAGGAAACTCCATAGTGAGTGCCCCTTTCTTTGTACTTGCCATCTAAGTCACAGGGTTCGTCAAACCTAAAGCTTGAGGTTCCTCTCCCTATGCATCAAACCTCATCCTGATCTGACAAGTCCTCCTCTGATGAGCAAATGAAGGAACCAGAATGTGCCCTCCTCCTCAAGATGTGCCCCTCCTCCATGAAAATGCTCCCTCTCAGAGATGGAAGCTATGGCTCCATGGAAATGCTCTCCATGCAAGCTCAAACCAACCTCAAGCTTCTCCTCAAGCTCTCAAGGGTTTTTCTCAAACCCTCATGAAGTGCACCCTCCTTCTCCTCAAGAAATGCGCCCCTCCTCTTCTCCAAAAATCAAAAGTGAAGAATGAGTCTCAAAAATACCTTTACCCTCTCTTTAGCCTCCTCATGCCAACCCTAAAAGATCAATGGCCTAGATTAGATCTAGCCAAGTCTAATCAATGGGTGAGATCAAATCCAAAAATCTCACTAAGGAAACCCACTTTCCTTAGTTGTTTTATGTCTATTAATTCACCCACATTGTGAATTAATTGTCACTTTATGACTTAACTGACATATTTCACTTTTGACTCAAAACTCCTAAGTCAAAGTGAAAATACAATCATAAAGTAAAGTACAAGGGTAATAGTCTTCCCCCTTTGTGCTTAGAGACTCATAAGCACATGGGGACCACTTTCCAAGGTACCCAAATCTCAACACTCTCTCTTAACGAGGAAAGTGCTCGTCACCACCAGTAACATCCCTATAGTGGACAAGGTTGCCTCCTGGCATATGCTCGGTGAGTATGGTTGTACCCTGATCTCTGAAAGTGGACTCTGTCACAAATCTACTCAATCTATATGATCTATAAATGGCACTAACTCTCCATCTATCCAAGATCATCTAGAACTCGGCATCACACCAAGATCTCCACCTTGGTCTCCCACCAAGGATTTTCTCTTACTCCTGGCCTTTCACCAAGAGTCTCTACTCTTGGCATCTCACCAAGAGTCTCCCCCTCTTGGTCTCTCACCAAGAGTCATCAACTTGGCATCTTGCCAAGTCACCTCCACTTGAAGTGGATCCAGAACTTGATCTGCCCGTCTCATAAGTCATGTGAGGTTCAAGCCTTTGTGGTGCCTTGTTGCTCCTCCTCCTCATCCTCTGATGCACTGAAGTTGTAGCACCAACTCTCTGTCTGCTCGGTTGCTCTAATACTGTAGCTATACTGGGTGGACCAGTCAACCACTCTGAAGATGTCCAGGGACACTGAGTCTGATCTCCCTCTGAATCACTGTTGTGCGTCAATCAGTCCTCCTCAACTCGGTCTCCCCATCTAGTGTTGGATGGTGTACTAGAAAATAAAGTAGTAAGGAATGCACACTCTCTAGCAAACTAATCACTGAACTCTATCTCCTCTGCTGTCGCTGCTGACCCATCCTGCTGCTTCTTCTTCTTCTTGGGACACTGTCCTGCATAGTGACCCATCTCTCCACAAGCAAAGCATCTCACTGTGCTCATGTCTCTCCTCTGCCCACTGTTGTTGTTGCTCTCTGCTCCCTGTGGTGGGGCCCCAAACTTGGGACCCTGCTGACCTCCACGATCGATCTTCTTCTTTCCCTTTGTCCAAAGAGCAAGGTCCTCATCACCAGAAACTGTCTGTTGCTGTTGTCCAGAAGCCTCGACTGCAAGCCTAATCTCCTCCTGGACGAAGTCATCCCACATCCTCTCCCATGTGGGCAAAACCTCCCTGGCAACAATGCCCCATACAAATGGTGGAGACTGGAGACGACTGCACACCCAAGTCCATATAAAGTATCATGGTTGCAGAAAGGACATCAAGTAATGGTAAGTCAACAATGCAAAGATGAGATTCTGTGTGATGTAATTCCCATGGATGTTTGTCATATTTTGTTGGGGAGACCATGGCAGTTTGATAGGAATGTCATTCATGATGGGAGGAAGAATACTTATACTCTGGGAAAAAATGGTAGAACCCACATGTTTGTTAATGCTTATGCCATTATTATAGTTCTTTGCATTTCAATAGATAACAGCAACATAAAGACAAGATCACTGAGAAATACACAATCACAAGAGACACAGCATTTATCCTGGGAAACCCTCTAGGGGAAGAAAACCTAGCAAAACTTCCTTATTACAGATAGCCAATACAATGCCAAGAGATAACTCAAGCTAATACAGAAGATCCTCTCCCAAAGATGCGCTTCTCTCTCTCTCTCCTCTCCAACTGCAATTCCGAAACTTGTCTCTCAATGAGCAAGTGAGGTGTGTATCTAAGTGAGGTGCTAGCCTCCTTATTTATAGAAATCTGGCACGTGTGAAGTGTCTCTTCACTGGCAGGGCTGACTTCTCAAACTGGGTGGTTATAACCACCTTTATTATATTTCGGGGCCTCTTTAATATATTATGGGGCTGACTTTTCTTTCTGCCTATTCCAATTATATTATGACCAATCCGCAAAAGGGGATTTGGTCCTTTTACAATAGCCGACATGATCAATCCACAATGGGGATTGATCCAATGAATAACATATCAAATAATAATATGAATACACTTTGCAGTTACATTATTTCGACACTCCCCCTTAACAAGAAGGGTATTCTTCAACAGCATCAGGCGAGAGAGAGCGGACAACATCATCAATAGCATCAACTGGGTGAGAGGACAGCATCATCAATATCATCTTGGAACATTGACTGGCGTATCTATAAATCATCGAAAGTTTTCTTCATCAGCAGCATCGTCATTCTCAAAGGAATGCAATTATCATCTGCATCAATATGAATTAGTATAAAACTAATACATCATCATCACAGCACGAGGCTGGCTCATCATCATAATACTGGACTGGCTTTACGTCACAGCTGTAAAGCACAGTGCTCGTCTTGCTTTACATCACACCAATCAAGCTGGAAGCAAGAAACTCATCCCGCTTTACGTCACAACAATCAAGATGGAAGCAGGATACTAGTCTGGCTTTACGTCGCAGTTGTCAAGTCGGAAGCACAGTTCTAGTCTCATCTCATAGTCTTGCTTTACGTCACAGCAATAAGGCTAGAAGCAATATACTCATCCTGCTTTACGTCACAGCAATCAAAATGGAAGTAGGATACTAGATTGGCTTTACGTCACAGCTGTCAAGCCAGAAGCTCAGTGCTACTCTCATCTCATCGTCTTGCTTTACGTCACAACAATAAAGCTGGAAGCAAGATACTCGTCCTGCTTTACGTCACAGCAATCAAGTTGGAAGCAGGATACTAGACTGGCTTTACATCACAGCTATCTAGCCAAAAGCTAAGTACTAGTCTCATCACATCTTCTTGCTTTACGTCATGACCATAAGGTCAGAAGCAAGGAACACGTCCTGCTTTACGTCACAACCATCAGGTCGGAAGCAGGATACGAGACTGGCTTTACGTCACAGCTATCTAGCCGGAAGCTCAGTACTAGTATCATCACATCTTCTTGCTTTACGTCACAACCATAAGGTCGAAAGCAAGGAACACGTCCTGCTTTACGTCACAACCATCAGGTTGGAAGTAGGGTACTAGACTTGCTTTACGTCGCAGTTGTACAGCCGGAAGCATAGTACTAGTCATATCACATCATCTTGCTTTACGTCACAACCATAGGGTCGGAAGCAAGGTATACGTCCTGCTTTACGTCACAACCATAAGGTCGGAAGCAGGGAATATCTCATCACAGCAACTACTTCCCCTTTCGAGGAAGGTCCTTTCGGACTATGCCAAGTTTATCTCGGAAGTACTCAAACTTTACATGAGATAGGGGCTTGGTCAGCACATCAACAACCTGTTTATTCGTGCTAATGTACTGGAGCTTTATGGCTCCTCTCTGCACCATGTCACGGATGTAATGATATCGGATCTCTATGTGCTTCGACTTATCATGAAATACAGGATTCTATGTCATCTTTATGCAACTTTGGTTGTCACATAGGATCGAGGTTGCTTCCATCTCTAGGTCAAATAGACCGGTCAACAACTTTTGAAGCCATATAGTTTCGCAGCTAGCAGAACACGCAACAATGTATTCTGCTTCCGCTGTGCTGAGAGCAATGTTGGATTGCTTTCTACTTTGCCACAAGATCATGGTTGATCCCAAACTGAAACAACATCCAGAAGTGCTTTTCCTGTCAGCAATGCTTCCTGCCCAATCTGAATCAGTGTATCCACTCAATGTGAAATCATGATCTCTGTCATAACTGAGACCACAATCTAATGTACCCTTAAGGTACCTCATCACATGTTTTGCAGCCACAAGGTGAACATGTCTGGGCTCTACCAAAAACTGACTCAAGGTGTTCACGGCAAAACAAATGTCTGGTCTAGTGTTTGTCAGGTACATCAGCGATCCAATAATCTGTCTGTACAAGGTGGCATCAATCGATTTTGATGAAGTGTCGACCAACAGAGTCAGTTTCGCTTCCATGGGTGTATTCATGGGCTTGCATTCCAACATGTCGAATCTCTTCAGGATTTCAACTGCATTCTTCCCTTGGTTAAGGAAGATTCTCTCTGGACTCTGCCATACCTCAAGACCTAAGAAATAATGCATTAGGCCAAGGTCTTTCATTTCAAATTCTAAGGCAAGTCTCTTCTTACATTCGGTGATGAGCTTTTCTTCTCCAGTTAAGAATAAGTCATCCACATATAGCAATAATATCACTGGCTAATCGTTCATAACCTTGAAGTAGAGGTTAGAATCTGCTTTACTCTTGGTAAAGCCTAAGCTCGTCAAGAAACTGTCTATACGGCCATACCAAGCTCTAGGAGCTTGCTTCAATCTGTATAAGGCTTTCTTCAATTTACAGACATGAGACTTCCTGTCTTCAACTTCAAATCCTTGAGGTTGCTCTATATACACTTCCTCTTCGATGACATTATTTAGAAAGGTTGTCTTTATGTCCATCTAGTGTAACTTCCACTTCATCTTAGTTGCAAGGCCTATGATGGTTCTGATCGAAGTGTATCTGGCTATAGGAGCGAATGTCTCTTCATAGTCAATGCCTTCTTTCTGAGAAAAGCCCCGAGCAACGAATCTTGCTTTATATTTTTCAATACTTCCGTCAGCAACATGTTTTATTTTGAAGAGCCATTTGGAGGATACCACATCTTTACTCTTCGTTCTGGGAACTATTTCCCATACATCATTCTTGATTATGGATTGGTATTCCTCTATCATGGCATCTGCCCATTCTTTCATCTGAAAGGCTTCTTCAAAGCTGGTAGGCTCCTTCTTTAGGAGGTCACACATCAAAGCCGTATAACTGGAAAATGGCTTTGGTCTTTTCACCTGTCTCGTGGTTCCTTGGGGAACACCATACTTCTCTCCATCTTGAATAAGCTCTCTAGCCCAAGCTGGCTTTTCTTTTATGGAGGATCGTCATTTGAGGAGGTTCTTGAACTTCTAATATATCATGGTCTTCTAGAATTTCCTCATCAGGGGAAGTTACGACTTCCCTCACTGGTTCTGCAACTCTGAGAACCTCCCTCATTGCAGTACTGGGGATTACAGGTTCCTCTTCATATACTTCTTCAAGATGACATCCTCTAGATTTCTTGAGCACTGCATCTTCATCAAGGGTCACACCCCTGCTAATCTCAATGTGACGGTGACCTGGTATATAGATTCTAAAGGCCTTGGAGACCTCACAGTATCCCACAAATATTTCCTTCTTTCCTGAAGGTTCCAGCTTGTTTCTCTTCTCTTTCGGTATATGAATAAATACTGGGCAGCCAAATATTTTGAGATGGCTTACCTCTGGCTTCTTTCCGGTGAACATCTCTTCCGGGGTCTTGAGCCCAAGTGCACTATGGGATAATCGGTTCTACACATATACAGCTTCCATTGTTGCTTCTGCCCATAAGCACGTAGGAAGATCTTGATCATGGATCATAATCTTCACAGCTTCCATTATCATTTTGTTCTTTCGTTCAGCTACACCGTTTTGTTGGGGATTATAGGGAGTAGTGAGTTCCCTCTTGATCCCAACATCTTTGCAAAAGTTCACAAACTCTTTTGAGGTATATTCTCCTCCATTATTTGACCTGAGTATCTTTGATCTTTCTTTTAGAAAGATTCCCTATCAAGGCTTTGAATTCCTTGAATTTGTTGAACACTTCATCTTTAGATTTCAAGAGATACAACTAGGTGTTACGAGAATAATCATCAATAAGTGATACATAGTACACATACCCACTCATGGAGGACGATGGCATTGGGCCACACACATCTGAATGGATGAGTTCTAGGACTCCTTCTGCTTTGTTGTCACTCTTCGGAAAAGGGTTCTTGATGTTCTTCCCTTGTGCACATCCATTGCATACGCCTTCATGGTCAACCTTGAGTTCTAGTAAACCTGTGACCACTTTGCATATGTATGGTAGCGCCTTGTAGTTAATGTGAGCTAATCTTCTATGCCAAAGTTCACATGGATTCTCAATGGCTTGGATCATGGCAGCTTCTGAGTGACCCTTTAGCTTATGCAAGCCACCTTCTTCTTTTCCAATTATGATTGCTTCATTTATGGTCTCTCCTTTAGCACGTTGCCTTTTGCAACCTCCACTATAGCTTCCTCTGGGTTATTACCTGTGACCCTGAGCAAGGTCAACAAAACAACAAGCAAGAATAATATCCTTTTGATAATATAAAGCAATAGCACGAACAATCATCACAGTAGCTCCTTTAGAGCTATCACTTGTAACTTCTCTGAAGCAAAGATTAAAGGTAAGGAATACAATACGAAAATGAGGTCAACACTCTCATAGTGTTGTGATCAAACATTCCTCCATGGCAACCTGGAACTAGCACACGAGATTCTTCCTAGAGGAGGTGTTAGTTGCATCAAACAAATGATTAAGTTAAGCATTTATCTCTATATGCTCACATGTTATTAAGTATGATACTTTACAGAGACTACTATCTCAACTATAGTCATCAACTTGTCATGTGTACCTTTGAATCTTATTAACTTGATTAATCAAACCTGGAGCCTTGTCATCAGGAATGAGTGCTTGCTTTTCTTCTGAGTCTCCTTCACTCGAGTGCTTTCTTCAACCTGTCTTCTATAGTGAGACAATATGCTATCTTGACAGAAGGTTGGGTTAGAGGATAAGCTCTATAATCTCAACTTTCAATCCATCTAATAATTTGATCATAGCTTCAACATGCAACACAGATCAAGATAATGTCATAACAAATAGATGCATATCAGAATGATCACACCTGGGTTGCATCATTCCTCTGAATGTGTTGGATCTTGAGATCCTTCTGGATCTATGGAAAGAGATCCCTTCTGCAAATACTCTTTAAAGTTTAACCATTTAAACATATGTGAGTACATACCTCTGATAGCATTTGCAGGTAGTGGCTCCATCTGGCAGCAGCGGTAATCATTACCAACTCTTAAGAACTTCAAGAGTGATTGCAACTGGTACTACGACTGCAACTGATACTGCAACTACAACTGATTCTGAGACTGTAACTGCAACTGCAACTTAGGGTTTTACGAGGAAACCCTAATTTTTCAAACTTCGAATTTTGAAATTCTGATCCAGGGGATAGATGGGCTGAGCTAAGGCGAGTACGTTGGTTCAGTCAGATTTCTGAAAATCCAACTTTTACCCCCTCAACTTGGTCTGCGGATTTCTGGACTAGTGCTTCTGGTACTTCTGGTTTTCTAGTTTTCTGGTACTTTGTGAAACTAGGGTTTCACTTTCCAGGAGATCTAGCCACTGAAAAGGTGCGTTGAAGGTGCCAAAACGATCCTCGGGGGAGCACACACTTTTCTACATGGTTTTAGGGTTGAAATACCTCACCAATAAAAAGCCCTAATTTTCATGTACGACAACAATTACGTTTTTCACTTTTCTCTTGTGAAAGATGCTCTCTTCAGCTTGGCTCTGATACCATGTTAATGCTTATGCCATTATTATAGTTCTTTGCATTTCAATAGATAACAACAACATAAAGACAAGATCACTGAGAAATACACAATCACAAGAGACACAACATTTATCCTGGGAAACCCTCTAAGGGAAGAAAACCCAGCAAAACTTCCTTATTATAGATAGCCAATACAATGCCAAGAGATAACTCAAGCTAATACAAAAGATCCTCTCCCAAAGATGCGCTTCTCTCTCTCTCTCTTCTCCAACTGCAATTCCGAAACTTGTCTCTCAATGAGCAAGTGAGGTGTGTATCTAAGTTAGGTGCTCGCCTCCTTATTTATACAAATCTGGCACGCGTGAAGTGTCTCTTCACTGGCAGGGCCGACTTCTCAAATTGGGTGGTTATAACCACCTTTATTATATTTCGGGGCCTCTTTAATATATTATGGGGCCGACTTTTCTTTCTGCCTATTACAATTACATTATGACAAATCCACAAAAGGGGATTTGGTCCTTTTACAATAGCCGACATGATCAATCCACAATGGGGATTGATCCAATGAATAATATATCAAATAATAATAAGTATACACTTTGCAGTTACGTTATTTCAACAATGTTACTGCCAATAGAAGAGAAGAAAGAAAAGGAAGAAGCCGACACAAGAATACTTCGCATGAGTGGGAAGGAACTCTTGAAAGAGATCAAGAAAGATAAAAAAATGCAATTTATTGTAGTAAGGAAGCCGAGAGTTATCCTTACCAATACTTCTATGAATGATTTACCTGAAGAAATTCAAGAATTGTTAGAGAATTTTGCTAACATAGTAGTGGATGAGTTGCCTCACTCATTACCACCCATTAGGAGTATTAGCCACCATATTGACTTGACTACAAGAGCCAGTTTGCCAAATAAAGCAGCGTATAGGCTGACACCTCGAGAGAATGAAGAAGTTAAGAATCAAGTTCAGGAGTTGTTGGATAAAGGTTTAGTCAGGGAAAGTCTAAGCCCATCTGCAGTGCCAACTGTATTGAGTCCAAAGAAAGATGAGGGATGAAGAATGTGTACAGATTCCATGGCCATAAACAAGATTACCATCAGGTATAGATTTCCTTTACCCAGGATGGATGATTTGATGGATTGTTTGAGTGGAGCAAGTTATTTTTCAAAAATAGACTTGAAGAGTGGATATCATCAGATAAGAATGAGAGAGAGAGATGAATGGAAAACAACATTCAAGACAAATGAAGGTTTGTTTGAATGGCTAGTCATGCCATTTGGATTAACAAATGCTCCAAGCACATTTATGAGGTTGACGAATGAAGTACTGAAAGACTTCTTAGGTAAATTTGTCATTGTGTATCTGGATGATATATTAGTTTTCAGCAAAACAGAGGAAGAACATTTAAAACACTTGACATTAGTGATGAGGAGATTGCAACAAGAAAAGTTGTTAATAAACTTGAAGAAAAGTTATTTTATGAAGACAGAACTCATATATTTGGGGTTTGTGATCTCTTCAAATGAATTGAATATGGATCCAGAGAAGGAGAGAGCAATCAAAGAATGGTCGTCACCAAGGAGCATATTTGAGGTGAGAAGTTTTCATGGGTTAGCAAGTTTTTATAGAAAGTTTATCAGAAATTTTAGTGGTATATGTGCACCCATGATGGATAGAGGAGGCTGAGAAAAGCTTCAAAGTGTTGAAAAAGAAGATAACAAAACAACCAATTTTGGTTTTATCCGATTTTGGAAAAACATTTCAGGTGAGGTGTGATGCAAGTGGGATAGCCATTGGAGCAGTTTTGAGTYAAGATAATAGGCCAGTTGTTTATTTTAGTGAAAAATTGAATGACACTAAGGAGAAATATTCTACATATGATAAGGAGTTTTATGCAGTGATTCAAGCTTTGAAGAAATGGAGGCATTATTTAATTCAAAAATAATTTGTCTTGTATAGTAATAATCAAGCTTTGCAATTTATTACTAGGCAAGAGAAGTTGAATTAGAAGCATGCTAAGTGGGTAGAATTCATGCAGAATTTTACTTTTGTCATTAAACATATTTCTGGAAGTGCTAATAAAGTTGCAGATGCTTTGAGCAAGAGGAATTTGGTTGTACAGGAATTCCAAGTGAAGACCTTAGGGTTTGAACACCTTAAGGAAATGTATCAAGAAGATCCAAATTTTAAGGAGGTTTACGAAGCATATGAAAATCCTTTGTTGAGGGATAGCAACTCATGGGCAGAATATTTGATCGAGGATGGATTGTTGTTTAAAGGAAGCCAATTGTGCATACCAAGATGCTCAATGAGAGATAATTTGTTGAAAGAAAAACATAGTGGAGGTTTAGCTGGACATTTTGGTCATGACAAAACATTTGCACAACTGAATAGTTTTTATTATTGGCCAAGTATGTGGGCAGATGTGAAGAAATTTGTAGACCAATGTACGATTTGTCAACACGCAAAAGGAAAAAGACAAAATACTGATTTGTATCAGCCATTGCCTATTCCAGAAAGGCCTTGGGACGCAATTAGTATGGATTTTGTATTGGGATTACCTACAACTCAGAAGGGAAGTGATTCCATATTTGTTGTGGTAAATAGGTTTTCTAAAATGGCACATTTCATACCATGCCAGAAGACAAATGATGGTACACACATAGCCAATGTGTTTTTCAGAGAAATTGTGAGATTACATGGATTGCCCAGAAGTATAGTCTCAGACAAGGACACTAAGTTTGTAGGACACTTTTGGAAGGCTCTATGGAAGAGGTTGGGAACTAATTTATCTTTTAGTTCAGCATATCACCCTCAGACAGACGAACGGACCGAAGTGGTGAACAGGAGTCTGGGAAATTTGTTAAGGAGTTTAGTCATTGAACAAGGTCGTCAGTGGGATCAGATTCTGGCACAGGCAGAATTTGCATTTAACAATTCAGTTAATAGAAGCATTGGAAAAATTCCATTTGAGATAGTATATGGATGATTGCATAATTGAGAGTTGAAACAAGATGAATTTAGGAGCGCTGGAGCAGAAGATTTTGCTACAGAAATGCAAAGACTTCATGATCAAGTTAGGAGGCAGATACATGATAGTAATCAAAAGTATAAGGACATAGTTGATCAGAAAATAAGGGAAGTTCAATTTGAAGTGGAAGATGAGGTTTTAGCTCATTTGAGGAAGGAGAGGTTTCCAAGAGGAACATATAATAAGTTGAAGATGAAGACGATAGGACCATGCAAGATCCTTAGAAAATTTGCAGCAAATGCTTATGAGATAGAGTTGCTGGACAATGTTGGGATATCACTGATATTCAACGTTGCAAATTTGTATTCTTATAACAGAGATGACAAAGGAGAATTGGATGATCAGGAAGAGATTCAATGGGAAGAACAGATGCCTACAATAGAGAAACCTCAGGTGGAGAAAATTTTAGAACAGAGAGTTGGAAAGAAAACCAAAAGAAAGATATATCCTGAATATTTGGTGAAGTGGAAGGATCACCCTGTGGAAGATACAAGTTGGGTAACTGAACCTGATATTTTGAAGCATGGCAAAACAGTGCGAGAGCTTATGGACAGGAGTCCATGAATATTTTGGCCAAAGGAGTATGATGCAGGAGCATCGCTATCAAATCAAAGCAAAGCGGACGTGCAATCGAAGTGGACACATCAACGCATTGAAAGAGCCAAACCGACTCTTAACCAACTTGGTAGCGGTGTGGAGATTTTTTGAATCTCTCATTAATTAATTAGATGTATGTAAAGTCGGGCCACCGTTTTGAACTGACAAATCATTGTAAATCCTTACACGACTGTAAAATATTATAGGTGTAGGATATTAGCCCGCATTAGTCATTAGGTTGCATTAATTAAGCTGAATAGGTAACCACTTGAGTAGTGGGTGATAGAATTTAGATAGGGGGAGAAAGAGCAAAGAAGCTATGGGTCCTTAGATAAGTTTTCTAATTGTAATGACTATAGGAGATAGAAGTGTAATCATGTTTTTTCTCGAATGAATCTAACAGAGGAAGTTGATCCAATTGTACCGTGTTGATATTGTTTACAAGTTTACTGTTGTTATGAGTTTTGTGGATCTATGATGTTCATGGTGAATGGATGAATTTATGAAGAATTGAATAAGTTTCAATTCTTTCTCTTTTGTAAGTTATGCAAGGAGTGCATATTGAATGCAAGGAGTGCGCGTGAGAGAGTCTTGTTCGACTCGAAGCTCAAAAGAGATAGCGTGGAACTTTTGTATTCAAAGTGTGCATATTAAGTGTAAGGAGTGTGTATGCAAAGTCTTTGACTTGGAGAAATAACTCGGGTTTTTCTTGCAAGAAAGCGCAGAGGTTGGTTGCAAGGAGTGCACAGGACCAGAAATCGACTAAGTGTCGAAGAAAACCTTCAGAAGGAGAATTTGCAAAAGTTGGACAAGATAAAGGGTTAAGATCTATCCAAGAAGAACGAATCATTTCAAACAGTTGGATCTAGGAAACGTGCACGAGCTTTAAACTTTGTGTACACCAAGGAGTAGAGATCGTCGAAGCCCCGAAGGAGACCAGGACCGTTGATTCAAGGAGGGATACACGTCAACAAATCGTAAGCTCCAGGTAAATTGCAATTGGGTTTCAATTGAGAATTGAGACTGTCGAAACCCGAAGACCCGAAGTAAATCTGGACCGTCAGATCCAGAGGGACGCGTGGCGACAGATCGCGAACTTCGGATAACAATACTCCGGGAAGTTGAGAATTGAAATCTCTGAACCCCAAAGGTCCGAAGTAAATTATAACCATCGATTTGAGGAGGATAAATGTCAACAGATCTTTTATTTCAAGAGATAGCCATTGTGGAGAAAGCAGGAGTTGAGATTTGAAACTCTCGAAGCCCAAATCATGGAATAAATCACAGCTGTTGATTTAGAAGGGTTAGTTTTGATCCGTAGATTGGGAAAGCGCAGATCTGAACCGTCAGGTTCAGAAGCGCCTTTGAGATCTTGAGATCGCCTATCACGAAGGACTGCAGGGACGGAAAGTACTTTAATGTTAAAAATTTGATAGCGGGTCGCAATTGAAACCACGGTATTGCAGAAAGGACGCATGGCGATTTGTAGTGAATTGCAGGGGAAAAAGTGAGTTGATCCCAAACCACTTTCGACCGCGCTCGAAATCGTGTGTGGACATAGCCTAAGGTCACATGCGGAAAGGAGTTTACGCAGGAGGAGCTAGTGCCTGAGTTGTGATCGTTCGGTAGTGAGAAGAAGAGATCGCGAGTATTACATAACTTGCATCGAAAGACAAAAAAGTCCTTTGTTTATTTACAAGCGAGACCAWTAAGGTTTCAGAGAGCTAATTCAACTCCGAGAWCTGAAGATCCTTGACCGAGAGGTCGCACAGCCYCAAGGAGAAAGGGGGGGTTTGCACCATTTTACATCTTCAAAATAGATTTTTTATGGATCAAAAACCATTTTTTTCCATTTTTATGTGATTTTCTTTCTTGCCATGTATGCCCAAAAACATTTTTGGGATTTTCTTGCCCTAGGTCGATGTAAATTAGTTTAAAAGTTTTTTTGTCTATTTCGGGTTCAAAACCAAGTTTGAATGCTAGATACATAATTGATTTATCTCTGATTTTTAAATTTTCATTTTTTCATCAATAACACATGCTAAAAACGATTTTTTTTTGCCCTAGGTTCATATTTTTCCATATTAAAGATGCCAAAGCCATTGGATCCATTCTGGGAGTATGGTGAGCATGATCCTCGAGGGAATCGACAACATCTCTTATGCAAGCTATGTGGGAAAGCAATGTACGGTGGGGTATACCGGCCGAAATACCACCTTGCGAAAATTCCAGGGAATGAGGTGGATATTTGTCCCAATTCAAGCAAAAGAACTTGTTGCAAAGGCCACAAAAGCAATTGAAGAGTACTCAGAAAACAAAAAGTACACAGAAGCAAAGAAAAAAGAAATGGCTTCAAGATCCAAGTCAAGGGCAAGCACACACACTCATGGGGCAATGGGAGTGGAGTCTAGTGAGATCCACTCCTCACATTCTACAATGCCTACAGCAACATCATCATATTTTATGCCAAGAACCACACCTGATGCACAACTGTCTATCAAGTCCTTGTTGAAAAAAAAAGAGAAAGAAGAAGCGAACAAACTTGTGGGTAGATGCCTTCTATGGAGTGATATTCCATTCAATTTTGCCAGGAACCCATTCTATGTGTCCATGTTTGAGGTTGCTAGTATTGTTGGTCCGAGGTATAAGCCCCCCACTTATGAGGAGTTGAGAGGGCCCATCCTTCAAAATGAAAAGGGTGATTACACTCAGAGGTTGCAGGAGCTTCGAGATTCATGGTAGTTCACAGGATGCACGGTGATGTCAGATGGTTGGACTGATGGGAAGGGTAGGACCCTTCTCAATTTCTTGGTTCATTGTCCCAGGGGGACAATGTTTTTGAAATCTGTGGATGCATCTGCACATGTCAAGGATGCGACATTACTTTGTGACTTGTTGGATGGGTTCATCCAAGAGGTAGGTCCGCAGCATGTTGTCCAAGTCATAACGGACAATGCTGCAAATTATGTGGTTGCTGGCAGGATGCTTATGTTCAGGTATACTATACTGTTTTGGACTCCTTGTGTCGCTCATTGCCTTGACTTGATGTTAGACGATATGAAAGCTTGATTGGATCAAGGAGGCCATTGATTCAGCGAGGAGCATCACAAAATTCATATACAATCATGCTTTTCTACTTAGCTTGATGAGACAATTCACAGGCGACAAAGAGTTGGTGTGTCCTTCCATCACACGCTTTGCCACTCGTTTTATTTCTCTTCAGTCTCTTTTGAATTCTAGGTGGGAATTGCAGACAATGTTCCTTTCACCTGAGTAGCGTGCTTTACCATTTAGCAGTAAACCAGAGGGGCAAGCCATTATGAGGCTAGTTGCATACCAGGAGAGCTTTTGGGATGCAGTGAATGAGGTGTGCACCATTGGTAAAGGTTCTTCGCTTAGTCGATGGGGACAAGCTCGCAATGGGCTACCTATATGAGGCCATGGATAGGGCCAAAGAGTCCATTCGTGCTTATTATGTGGACAATGGGGATCAAGGGCATGAGAGAAAAGAAATGATATGGATGGTGATTGATGACCGATGGAACATGAAATATTCTAGGTTGGGAAAATTGGGAAAATCCCTTGAATCTGGTGTTGGACTTTCGTCAAACACTTGGCAGACTACTGTAAATGATGGTTGTAGGTGAAAAATGGATGGACAGCAGGTTGTCTCTCCGGTTTGTTTGTTGTTATGATGAGCTTTGAATCCCTTATGCCTCCCCAATGGTATGCACAATGTCATAATTCGATTTTAAATAGAACCCACAAAATAATGGAGAATACAATCACATTTGACTAAACGAAATAATCAAAGTCGGGCTATATTTTATTAAATGGCAGTGGCTAAGTGTATTACAATCAAAATGGAAGCAAATACCTCTCGAAGATGAGAACCATGACTGATATGGGGACGTGGAATCTCCAATTTACACACAGCAGTAACAGAAAGTGCCCAAACTGCCCATACGTGCTGCTATAGGGGACGGCCCATGAATTTTCTGCACTGTCATTCGAGTGGGAAGGTTTAGCAACCCCAAACTCTGTCATATATCCTCTTTCTGCAAGAAACAACCCTTCTATAGAGGTCGACCAGCCATAAACGCTCCCCTGTTGACTTCCACGCAGTCCAAGAGGTAACACGCGGCCCTGTGGATGAAGACACGACTAGCAAAGGAGTAACACGCAGCAATGGATGAGCTAACAGCGTTCTCAGCTACAGATCACGCCCATGGTGAGAATGGCACGCCCTTGGTGATGTGTTAGCTCCCCACAAGAGACAATGCGCTGAAAGGTAAGGAAGATGCGCCCAACTCCAGAAGAATGTCGATTACTTCCCTCGTGCCAAGGAAATTGTCCTGCCTCTGCTCAAATCTGAAAATGAAATAGTCTCCAATGAATCTCCACGACAACACAATGCCAGTACCTGTAAATGAGAAGCCGGAATGACTTCTCCAATTTCACGGCTAGGGCAGATGGTTTCACTACCGAATCCAAGATTCCAAGGCTAGGGCAGATAGTTTCACTGCCGAATCCGAGGTGCCGAATGGGTTTCCAGCTGAAACCCTCATTTGCTCACTGAGCTCTTCTCCAAAATCAATTTCTCCAAATGAATAGTCAATAATCACTTTCCCCTTCAATCGTCCTTTTATTCATTCACTAGTCCTTTTCCTCCATTAAAAAAATTCATTTAATTATTAATTGGAGAGAAATACCCTCAAAGAGGGGTTTATTAATGATAAACTCACTTTTCCTAAGTTTCACTTTATAATTCGAAAGTGACTTTACCAGTATCGCTTCCCCAGCTCATCCGTCTAATGGTTTACGAGAAACTGTGTAAACCACCACGGTACTCCGACTGCCTAGGAAAAACGGGACATTACAGAACAACACACTCCATCGCCCCATTCATGCCACAAGGTCATACCTCAACCCTGCATTCTTTTATAGCTATGGCTTTAGGTTTGATTCAGAGGTTATGTCTGGCTTCTTTGAGTATGTCCAAAGGATGGTGCCAAGTGCAGCTGAGTCCAGAGGATAGTGCCAAGTGCAGTTGACTGATTAGAGCTTTCCCAAGAGTTGGAACTCTATCAGAGGTCCATTGGCTTATTTGGGTTTGAGATGGCCATAAATGACAGGAAGAACATAATGCCAAGTAAGTTTCACTGTAATGTCCGCACTTTGGGACATCATTACTTTTCAGAGGATTATGATGACCAGAGTAGCCAGATGGAGGTTATAGCGAGCACAGAGATGATTGAGAGGTATTTTGGGGTCTGGCTTGCATTGCTCATCCCATTTCATCATTATGATCCATTCCACGCAGGTTGGCTTTGGTTCCGTTGCATTCCGACGATTTCCATGATTTTGAGTATTTTGAGCTATAAGTTATTTAAATTAACTGAAGAGGTCATTTTGGGCACAATACTTGGAGGAACCTCTCAGTGTAATAGCTCATTGGAATCGGCAGGAGCAACACTATAGGATGGGATGGTGAGAAGTGACTTTCAGTGGTCAAGGAAGCCACAAGGAGAGATAAGGCGCTTTTCAGAGGTAAAAAGGTTAATTAATTAATTAATTAAAGTGATTTAATTAATTAATTAAATATTAATAAAATGAAAGTCACTTTGGAGGGACAAGGTGAGCAAGAAGTATAAAGGAAAGGTAAGGGCCTCTATTCATTCATTCATGTATGTTTACCATTTTGATATCTAGCTTCTAGCTAGAGAGTCCATACCTTGGGGGTTTTGAGGGTTTTGACTTAACAAACCCTAGAGGATGATTCGGTAGTGAAAGATTCCACCTAGCTTGTCCCAAGCTTGGTCTTGGGGATGCAATACTCTCCCACACCATTCTAGTTCGGATCTACTCAATCCAGGAGGGTTCTACACAAGCCACAGGCACATGAAGAGAAGGAGGACGCACCATTGGGGGTTTCCAGCAAGGGGGGGCGCACCATTCTTTGAGGGAAGTTGGTTCTAAGGGATTGGAAGGGCTTCGGTAGATTCTAGCACATGGGTTTTCATTGCAGGGTCTTGGCCATTAGATCTAGTGCATTCCGGAGGAGTTTCATGTACCATTTGATTTATTGAATGCATTGGACGAATTGGAGAGAAGGAGGGCATTTTTGAGATTCAGATCTATTCATTTTGGAGGGGTTATACTTCAGATTTGATCCTGAGACTTTACCTAGTGACTTGCTATGTCTCAATCTATCTACCTAGCGAGTTTCAGGGCATTTGGAGGCCTCCATCACGGCCGAATTATTGGGCACATTTAGGGTTTCAGGAGGGCGCAAGCCTCATTGGAGTATTCAGCATTTGGAAGAGTTATCCTTAGCATTTTGGCCTAAGACATCAGGAAGGGGATCCTATCACCCCGATCTATCATTTGGCCGAGTTTGGACTCATTTGGAGGCTTTCTTCAGTTGGGTCAAATTATTGAGGCCATTCAATGATCCAGCAGGGCGTGGCATCTTCCAGCTTGGGGGTTGACACTTCATACGACCCAGATCTTTCTTGTATTGGTATTGCTGGTGTATTCAGCCTTTGGAGGCTTATAGTATCGTTTTGGAGCATTTTGTAGCAACTCCTACTGTGTTATTGGATCCATCTGTTGAGCATTCCAGATCGGCATCTTCATTGTATCAGGTTCTTCTATTTATGAATACAATCAGATTTGAGGTGTTTTGGCTTGTCTATCATATTGTTGATCTTGCATATGGTTGAGGTATGTTCCATTACGGTATCTTCTTGTTTATTGCTGCAACACACTTTAAATTCATCAACATAAACCCTAAGGCCGAAATCAAGAGGTCAACCTGTAAGTAAATACACACAAACAAGTAAATCAGCAAAGTGTTTGACGAAATGCCACAACCAGTAACAGTTTAAAAAGACACCCAAAACCGTGATGTTCCTGGTATATTGGCTTGCGAACATTACATTCACCTTGTTTCAACTTGTCCTCTCTTATGTTTCAACTTTCTCTAATTCGTTGTAGATACTTGGTGGGAAAACTATGGCGCAAAGGTACCTATTCTACAGAAGATGGCAATTCAGGTGCTTAGCCAGACATGTAGCTCTTCGGGTTGTGAGCGCAACAGGAGTGTATTTGAAAAAATACACACCAAAAAGCGCAACAGGTTAGAGAATTTCAAATGAAATTTCAAATTCATTATAAAATTATAAATTATTAACTTGTGATTTAAATTTTATGCTCCTTTACATTCTAATAAATTAATTTATGATCCTCTTACAAGTTGGATACCTCACGCCTTAATGATTTGGTCTACGTCTACTACAATCTCAAGTTGTGGGTGAAGCAGCTTGAGATAAAAATTGATGCAAAGGCCATTTCATTGGATGGGATTGACACCACTGCTGCATGGAGGGTGGAGGTTGAGGAACCTATTATTGAGACCGCCCTTGATCGGCTAGAGGATAGTGGTGATGATCATGGTATCTTTGAGGACTTGGATCTGAATGTTCTAGAGGATATTCAGTTTCACGCAGAGTCTACAAGTGTGCCACCTGCAGAGCCACAGTCACAGTCAGAGGGAGATAGGCCCAGTGGTAGCACTGGCAGTATACCTCCTCTACCAGTACCTTCTTCTAGGGGACATTTGTCTCGAGGGTCTTCTAGTTCTTCTAGAGGACGTTTGACTTCAGTACGAGGCACACATGCCTCAAGGGCACCTACTCCTACTGCCAGAGGAAAAGCACTTTCTACAACGCTTACCTTTGCCCATAAAAGGGGTAGAGGGAATCGATAGTTTATTTACTTGATTTCATTGTAGATGACTCATGAGTCATGGTGACGATCATGAGATACATTTACTATATTTTTTGATGACTTAGGAATCAGGACATGATTCATTTTTTATGTGTGATATATCACTAGACATCTTATATATCAGTTTATTTCCATATTCATGTGGCAATCTATCTATTTGATGCTATTGTTGCTTTAAATGTTTCAAAAATTAAAAAAAAAAAAAGAATATTTTTGTGTTTTTTTTAGGTTTGTCGATATATTGCCGATGTTTTGGCAATTTTTATGAAACGATGTTTTCTAGACCACGGCGATTTTTTCGCCGAAACGATTTTTGTAACATTGATATATATAACAAACGCTTCCAGAATGCTCCGCTTCCAAGGATTTTTGGAAAATGACGCTTCCCACGCTCCTACTTCATGCAACATTGTCGCGAACATTGAACAAACCATGTCATCTTCCCCTAATAAAAGAATTAACTCTAAACCCACTGCAATGAAACCAAGAAATATAAATAAACCCTCTATCCTTCTAAACATTCACTCTATCTTAAACCATCTACCATCTATCAACCTTGAATGACCCACTACCCAATTCATCCATCTACTGACAAGTTATAAACACTCAAAAACACAAAAATAAAGAGAAATAATGAAAGAAGAAACAAAAATGCACTCACCATATCTCTCCATGGTTGACACTGGCTCTGCTTGCACAATACCCACTATGACATTCTTGTGGAATTCCAATAAAAAACCCAATCCACAACTGCAAGAATCCTTCTTTTCTTTTTGTTTTGCATTGCAATCAACATACATTGCAATATCATCTATTGACATTGCAGACTCTGGCTAACCCACAACCGATTTCTTAGACTTAAAATGAAAGTCTCTACCACTAAAGTCTTTAAAATAACCCAGTTGGGTTCCCAATATTCATCTAGGACTAAGCTGTAAATTTTCAGACCCCAACCCAATTTCAGTCTCGCTGATTTTTTAGCCAATGTTTAATACCCAAACCCAGTTTTATAACAGCAAATAAAACTCAACAAAAAAATAATTTCAGAATTGAAACATGAGGATTCTGAACATCGTTTATAACGCAGAAATAAAATATCAGCAGCATATAAAACTCAGAAAATATTGACACAGAGATTTTCAGTCTAACAGCGACCCTGGAAAAACCCATAAGGGGAAAACCAATGAGAGAGGGAGATTTTTATTATTTAGGAGCTTCAGAGAAATTTTGTTACAGCATGTTCATCTTCAGAAATTTAAATGACAAACTTATCTCGCTAACTGTGCCAAGTCTTCACACAAGAAAATGAGCGAAACTCCACAAAACTCTTTCCAGAATTTTCTGCAATTAATTACAGGTCTGCTCCTTGATTTTTGTGCCTCCAAAATGTTGTACAGTCACCTCGAAATTCGTGCCAATGGTCTCAACCCAAAACAATGCAATAAATGTTGTACAGCCGCCTTGGGAAACATGTTGAAACTTCTAGAAAATAGCACAATGCCTTCACCTCAATTTTTGTGCCTGAAAAACAGTTGTACAGATTGTACCGACTGTACTTTCTGCCTCGATTTCCATGCCTTTTCCTGCTGTACAGAATTCGAAAATCTGTATAGTACGACCTCTCTGCTAGGACTGTACCTTGCCTCGATTTTTGTGCATGGTCTGCTTGTTGTACGGCCTATTCTATCCGTACAGTACGGCCTGCATTCAATGTTGTACTTGTTGCCTCGATTTTTGTGCTAGATTGTTTCCTTGAACCAGCAACAATGCTCTCTCCTTGCTCGAAAATGCTCTCTCCACAATGAACCAACAACCCAACAATGGGTGTGCCCCTTACCCTAATCGACCTCATGACGAAAGGTGAAGAGTCTCTTCATCCAACGGTGGAGATTAGATGAGATCAACGATGGAAATAAAATCACTTTATCCTCCCACTTTCCCTAAGTCTCAAAAAGTCACCTCTTAATTGGCATCTCACAAATTAAATGACTAGGGCCCACATTAGGCACTTTCTCACCCCTTAAATGCCTAGGGATGAGAAACACTTGCCTAGGTACGTTTTAATTAAAATTTTAACACTCCCTCTTACCGAGGAAAGTGTTACTCACCACTCTAAGCTTGTCCCTGAAAAATACAAACTTGCCTCTGCCCAATGCCTTGGTGAGTATGTCTGCAACCTGCTCCTCTGTAGATATGTATTGTATTTCCACAGCTCCTCTCTGAACATAGTCATAGATGAGGTGATAGCGAATCTCGATATGTTTAGACCGGTCATGAAAAACTACATTCTTCGAGAGTTTAATGCAACTCTGATTATCACAGTAAATCACAATAGGCCTCAACTACACACTGAACAATCCCACCAGCAACTTGCGAAGCCAAAGGGCCTCACAACTTGCTACCATATACTGAGCCTCTGCAAAACTCAAAGCCACTGACTGAACCAAGACACAACTGTTGAGCCCAATCCGAAACAACACCCTGAAGTACTTTTCCTATCACTGACACATCCGGCCCAATCTGAATCTGTATAGCCAACCAGACGAACTCCATCTCCTCTCTGATAGTCCAGACCATAATCTACCATACCACAAAGATACTTGAGCACATGTTTTGCTGCTAGCCAATGCACTCTCCTAAGCTCCACCATGAACTGACTGAGAGTGTTGACAACAAAACAAATATCTGGCATGGTATTGACCAAATACATCAATGACCTGATCAACTGACGATAAAGGGTGGAATCCACCAACTGTGACTCAGAAGCACGAAGCTTCTTCCAGTTGGTAATCATGGGAGTGGTCATGGGCCTACAATCCTCCATCTGAAATCTGCTCAGAATGTCACACACATACTTCCCCTGTCCCAGGAAGATGTGTCCAGGTTCCTGTCAAACCTCCAATCCCAAAAAGTAATGCATCAGTCCAATATCTGTCATCTCGAACTCTGAAGCAAGGCTCTCCTTGCAGCTGTTGACGAGTCTCCCTACCCCTGTAATAAAAAGATCATCCACATATAGCAAGAGAATGAGAGGATTCTCTCCAACCACAATGAAGTATAGGTTGGGATCCGCCTCACTCTTCTCAAAGCCCAACCGTTGCAAATAGGAATCTATCCTCGAATACCAAGCTCTAGGAGCTTGTTTCAGCCCATACAATGTCGTCTTCAGTCTACACACATGAGACTCTCTCCCATGCACCTCAAAGCCCAATGGTTGCTCAATGTACACCTCCTCCTGAATAAGACCATTCAGAAATGTGGTCTTCACATCTATCTGGTGGATCTTCCAACCCATCTCTACTGCAATGGAGATCACTACCCTGATTGAAGTGTATCTAGCAACGGGCACAAAGGTCTCATCATAGTCAACTCCCTCACCCTGTGAAAAACCCCGAACGAGCTTTGTACTTCTCAATGCTGCCATCTGTAGCATCCTTTAGTTTATAGAGCCATCTGAATGTCACCACTGACTTCCCCTCAAGTCTAGGAACAACTTCCCAGACATCGTTCTTCATGATGGAATTGTACTCTTCCACCATGGCATCTCTCCACACCTGTCTACAAGTAGCCTCCTCAAAAGTGGAAGGATCAGACTCTCGAATACTGCTCACCATCGCGATGTAGCTGCAAAACCTCTCGGGAGGTTTACTCTCCCTCACTGCCTGTCTAGGATTCCCCACTGAACCCTATGCCTCCCTCAAAGTGTCATGAAGCCACTTGGGCTTCCTCCTCTCTGAAGTAGTGTACCGTGGAGGGGACTCTTCCTGCTCAACCCCATCTCCTGAAGACAATGATCCTGAAGTAGACTCTAGAGTACTCGATCCTGAAACCTATGGACCAGTAGCCTACGAACCTGAACCATGTGGCCCTGCCACCTGTGAACCTGTCGTCACCGAAGCTGGTGGCCTCAAACTCTGTGTCACTGTAGTCTGCTGCGAGCTCACCTGAATTTGAGATGAAGACTGCTCACCCCTCTCTGTCGCTCTAGACTTCCTAAAGGCTCTGTCCTCCTCAAATCTGACATCCCTCCTCAAGACAGTCTTCCTCAAGGAACGAAGGTATATATGGAAAGCCTTTGAATTCTCACTGTACCCAACAAAGACGCCTCTCTCTGTCATGGGCTCCAATTTTTTCCTCTTCTCAAAAGGGAGAAATGAATATGTGATGCACCCAAAAATCCGAAAGTGCCCTGTTATCGCACAATTTGTAGCAAGGATAAAAGGCTTGAGGTTTGAAGGACAACTGGCATAACAGGAACCAATCCCACCCAATGTCACCACAATGGGATGGTTCTTTCTATTTAGGGTGGTAAGGCCCAAGGTAGACGTCC
>JASDQU010713626.1:0-11758 GCA_032191745.1 Picea mariana | reverse complement strand
CTTATTCATGAGTTTGTTCTTGTGTGTGAGTGTGTCACTTATACGAGTCTGGGGCTTAAGTTTATGAGTGACACTTAATTGTGGGTGCATTGTTCACAATGCATAAGTGACACACTCATGCACATAAGTGATGTGATTACACACACATATGTGACACAGTCTCTCACACATGAGAGAGTGTGTGCATACACCACTTATGATATGTGCATGAGTTTGTTACTTATGTGCGTGAGTGCATAATTTTTCCACTCATGTGTGTGAGAGTGTCACTTATGTTCATTTATTATGCGAGTGTGTTGCTTATAAGCATGAGTGCATTTCTTATGTTAGGTGCATCACTTATGTACATGGGTGTGTTTCTTATGTTAGATGTGTCACTTATGTGTGTGAGCTTTTTGTATATGTTAGTCATGCAAATTATGTGCATGAGTGCATCATTATATGTAGTTGTTGTGTCGCATATTTGAGTTGGTGCATCACTTATATACATAAAAATTCACATCTTACATATGTATTGCTTATGTGTATGGGTGTATTGCTTATGTTGGACGCATATTTACATGCTTGAGTGGATTATTTACATGGGTGAGTGCATCACTTATGAGTTATGTGAGTTTCTTATGATGGATTTATTATTGGCCTGGAAAAACCTTTTGCGCTTGAGGGAGAGGTCCTCTACTACCAAGATTTGGTATTCTCAAGAAGCATAATCTAACTGAAGAACGATCTCGAGTTCTTCATGAAAATTTGGTAGTTTAGGAAAATGATGAGAATAATGGCCATACATATTGTACAAAGCATAGGAGTGATTCATGCGAAAATACTTGATACACTTAGACGGTGATTTAGGAAGGGTAACTTGCACGATAGGTGTGGGAGGATTAGGTTCTAAATCATTCATGTTAAGAAGTCCTTTGAGCATCTGCCAAAAAGTGCATCGGTCAATGTAGGTTTTGACCCCATAAAGTGTGTTCGCACTTGGAAGCTTCTCGACAACTGTGAACTAGTCCCTGAGGTAGATCTTAAGATTTTCCGACACCTATTTCTTGCAAACACTGCACAGGAAGTAACAAAAAATAGAGATAATGGGGTTTACCCACGTACCCAAAACAAGTGATCAAGAGATTGCTTAGATCCCCAATGGAATCACCAATATGTTGTTGGAAATATGCAACAAAGGTTAGCAAAATATCCTAATCTAGAGGTTGTGCTAGATAACATATAAGGCAATGAAAACAAAACTATAAACCCTTGTTTTAAATGAAATCTTCCATTTCTAGCTCATACTATTCATGAGAAAATTAAATAAATGTTGAAAACCAATAAAACCATAATGAGAAGCTTAAGAAAGGATGGAAGAGTCCTTCACTACCCTTGATCGAAAGCAAATATACTTACACCTATGGAGGATTTCCTGGAGAAGATGGACTCCTTGACCTCCTCCTTGGGAAGGTTCTTTTATTTCTCGAGTGTGTGGCTTGACTCCTCTCGCTATGGTTGAAAGTGGTTATCGTTGTTTCCTAGATCTCTCTCTCAAATACAATGGGTGTTGATATTTGGTGGAGATCAGCAACATGTACCTACTTATGACCAGTGATATGAGAAATGGGGAAGCCTCTTGGTTTTATAGTTGTTATTCTTGACATGGTCATAATAATAAAATGTTATTTATTAGCCATTTCAATTTTAACCATTACTTTTAGGGTTTTGTATTTTTTTTGCTTTTTGGATAATTTCAAAAGGAAAAGGTCAAAAAAGGGTTTTATGTTGGGAAATGAAAACGACTTTAGGAAATGTTTTTATTTAAGTCGTAATGGTGTAAAATGATGCAAGTCATCATGGTAGTGACTCACAAGTCATATGTTCTAATTTGTAATTAGTACATGGATACAATGTAGATGCATGAAGGTTGAAATGAGATGCAAATACTTTTTTTTTTTATATCTCTTTTGTGCCCTTTTTGTATTACTTTGCATCTTATATGTGATAGTTTTGTATTAGTTTGCATCCTTTTTTGCATCCCTTTTGCGTCCTTTTAAGTCATGTTTGTGTTTTATGTATTGCTTGTATCCTATTTGCATCCTCCTTGTGTCCTCTTTGTGTTTCCATTGCATTAGAAGGAATATGCAAAGGAGATGCAAAAAAACAGGTGCATTGACCCAAAAAAAAAGGACACAAATGACATGTTGTTATAGCATTATTTGGTCACCACTCATCATTAATGACGCTTTTGGGCAAGATATTTCCATTTTGAATGTTTTTGCTCCAGTCAAAGCATTGAAAAAGGACATTTATTTTTTATACGTGTTTTCCCTTAAGGAAACATGCATATAATATGTGCTTTCCCTCACAAGAACATGCATATAATAGACACTTTCCCCTCAAGCAAGGTGTGTATGCATTCCAAAAATTGCAAAAGATAATAAATGTGCATTATTAAGCGAGAATTACAGGTTTTGTACACCTGCACAACCCTAGTTGTTGTTGCCAATGAACTTGACCAACTTCTAAGAATATAAATGAGGTTCATATGTTCACATGATCTAGTGATGAAGGTGACGGTGACAAATTCATGTAGTATATTGTTGTTGTATGTTGATTTAATATAAATATCTCGCTTCTTTCCCCCCAATAAATGTCTAATTCATTTTGTTCATCATTGTTGATAAAATGATTCAAGGAGGAATTGGTTGCCTTATACCAATTAAGATTAGTTAGTTATAAGTAGTCATTTAATTTTCTATATTCTTATCATTCTTGATTTCTATATTTGATTGTTTGAGGAAGGTTGTGTTTCTGTGTATATTTGAAGAGAGGATTGGAGCATTTGGATTATTCGAGACTTTCTCGGGATACTTTTGAAGTACAACAAAGGGGTTATCCATCTAGCCACATGTATTATCCTTCATACATTCTCGTTTGCATTAACTAATTTGGAAAGTTAGTTGTAGTAGCTTTTGTTTTCTCTACCATTGATTTAACCCTAATCAATGAGGGATTATTCCTTGTCACATAATAGGAGACCACATTGGGGATGGATTCCATTAGTTGTATCTTTTTAGGGTTTCCTCTCTATGTTTTCTAGCCATATAATTGGAATTGTTTAGTTGGTTGTGTTTTGTTGTTTTGATTGTTGTAGAACCAAATTTAAGTTTTTTCAAGCTTTTCCTACATTTTTTTACATTTTCAAGGCCTTAGATGTGCCTTCTTTTGGGGACAAAGGCATATATACGCTAATTTCCTTCTATGAAAGTGTGTATATATGCGTGTTTCCTTAAAGAAAAGCGCGTGCCTGCGTTTTTCCTTCGAGGAAAGAGTGTATACTTCTCGTAAAAGAAAATCTTGCAACTTTTATTGGGTTTTTTTAGCATGTTTTTTTGCGAGTCTCGGAATATTTTGTTTGCAGTAATAAGGAATTAAAATTCACCTGAGTGCTTGTCATTACCATTTTGGATTTTTGTTTAAGATAAAACTGAATATTTTTTGTCTTTTTCAAGGAGCATTTTATTGGTGCATTGCAATGGAATTTTTTTGCATGGTATTTAGTTCATTGGATTACATAACATCAATTTGGAAAAGAAAAAGGAAAAACTACATTTTTTGGATTGATTAGATTAGATCTCTTGAGTTACTCATTGTTTGAAATTTATGGAAAGAATCCCTAGCTTCATAGAAGGATAACCATAAATGTAAAAAATATCAATATCTTTATTATTTCCTTCATTCTTTGAGTCTTTAAAATGTCACAAATTCCACCTTCATTTCTTTTGAGTAAACTACAGACCTAAAAACATACAACTGACATTTAAAAGCAGCTAAGCAACCAGAATTTTATTTATAGAAAACACATGCAGTCTAGGTGTAGATCCTTGGTGTATATTAGATAATAAATTGTCCAAGTTTGTGAAATGAAACTAGAGCTACTAAGGAGTAAAAATCCATCAGTAGCAGAAGAGGCTTGTTGAGAAATTGCACCTGACATATTCTTCAAGCACGAGGTCAAAACTAAATTGTTGAGATTAATCCTTTTTACATATTTAGTGGGTAATGTGTGTATGGAAGCTTTAGTGAAAGCGGCTAGTCCTTGGGTGACACCATTTCTTTGAAGTTTTAGGAATAAGAACGAGTCCTATGTTCCATGCCCATACGTAAAAACTTGACTCGTGATTGTTCTGCCTTATCCCCATATGTGAAGTGGTAACCACAATAGCCTTTCTTTAGGTTTTCACCTAGGTGGTTACAAGTGGTAAGTGCTTGGAGTACTTGAGACAAATACTTAACATCCATTTCAACTCTTTTGGAGGGTGTTGGTATTTATGAGGGTACTTTCACCTTGGGTGATTGTCATATAAGAGTTATTGTAACTACCTCCCACACCTTCATTGGTTGTACTTGGGCCTTAATAATCTCAAGCCATCTTTTGAAAGGCTTTTTGATATTCTCTTAATTGATTTAGTTTCAAGTCCTAACCACCCTGGACTAATCTTTGGGAGAGTAATCTATTTGTTGTTTCCTTCTTATGAATTTTTTTAGTTGAATTTTTGGTGATTAACAAGAATACAACCTTAGGTTGTAATTACCTTTCTACTTTTGTTGTGTCCTTAAATTCAAAGTGGTCAATCAACCACTTCATCAATCCTGAAGAACCAAATTAGGTATTTCACTTGAAAGTATGGACCCACCTCATATCAAGTGAAGGTTGAACAAACCTTTCCCACAACCAAGTGAATCGGTAGAAGAGATATCTACTGCTTTGAATAGTCTTGCAAGGGAAGAATGGTTGCAATAATAACCTATCTCTAAAGAGTGATCAACCAAAAGAGATCTAATAAATTTGGATGGACCTGGAAGGGATCCATTCTCTCCTCTACAAAATGATTTCAGACCACCTGAAATCGAAGACATCCCTAATCTATTTGTGGTTTAACTCACCCTTTACTGACTTGCAGAGCCTACTTCTCTTGCACGTTCATGATTTTACACATACAGATCTAGTTGTAAATCTAAATTATCTACATTAGTGGTTTATGATGGATAATTCCAGTAGCACTTCGAGCACTAGGGGAACCACCACCATTGTATCTAGTGTCGCTAGTGGGAGTAATAATCTCCCTATCTCATGCATCTCCATCATGGGTACCGATACCCATATATTTGGGATTTCTATCAAGGGTACCAGTACTCCCTTATAACTCATTGTAGTGGAATAGGAATTGCAACCTCTGCTCCTCAAGGCATCCATCCTTTCTATTTCAAGATGCCACCTTTTAATACCAGTGTGTTTCCTGCTTTTCCCAATTAATATATGTTGGCGAGGAGATCATCCACCCCTTTCATTACATTTTCATTTGGAGGGGGACACATCCCCACATTTATACCATCTGTAGGGAGTGGATTTATTCTATATTCTGGCATACTAAAGGGGAGAGCGACCTTCCCAAGTATATGCAAAATGGATCTTTCTCACAAAACCTTTCTACAACCAAAATATTCTAGCAAAACATTGGATTTTATATGAATGGACCTTTGATGCTTGGTTGTGGAAACACCCCAGGAAGAAATTTTATGATTTATAATTAGATGATGGGACAAGTTCCCTACAACTAGAATTCTTTTGCCCGATCCAAATTTTCATCGTTGGCAATGTTGAATCTTTTTATTTTAACGAAGCTAACCAATGACCTAGTGTTGCATAATCCCAATTGGCCTCTAGTGTTTACCAAATTGCATTCATACATTCCTAAGTTTGAAGGAAAAGTTAGAGAATATCCTAGTTATCATGTTATGACGTTCCATGTTTTGTGTTCATTGAATTCATTAATGGATAACATCATTAGACTTTGACTCTTCCAACATACCTCGACATGAATAACCATGAAGTGGTATATCAAATTTCCATGTGCATCATATCATGAGTTTGCAACCTTGGCAGTGACTTTCCTTAACCATTTATAGCTACCAGTCCGCTATGAGACATGGACATAGTTGTTGATGTTGTTTGAATAAGACACCTCCACTCACATCTTTCACCACATCCAGGAATAGAGAAGGAGACATTGGATGGAAGGTTGATATATTGAATGAGTTTTAGTTGATTAGTTCATGAATTTTTGTTAGCTTGTACTGCCAAGAATGTAGTCTTATTGGGGGTTACTATTAAAGAACAAGCAATTATAAGGGCTTGACAACTTGATTTGATTTACATTCAATCTCAAGTTCTTTATTAAATCTTACCCAATGCATCATGGCCAAAATAGATCCTATGAAACCAAATCTTGGACCAGACAACAATGATGTGAATGGTTTATTTCACAATGCCACCAACTAACTAGGTGTCAAACTAAAGGGGATATATGTCCTTATACTTCAATTCACTTGCAGTTGTGCAAATCATTCCTAATGTGCCAGGTTGCATGCAATCCTTTGATGTACTTTAAGTTTAGGATTATAATTTGAGAGGCACTTAGTAACCAAGGGGAAAGAAAAAAAGGGGAAAAAAAAAAAATCAAATAGAGGCCTGGGGAAAATACTTCTAATAATAATGCTAGCAGGGGTAAGAAAGAGAAGAAGAAGGTCAAATTTCCTTGCAAGATTTGTAAGGAAGACCATCTATCTCATCCATGCCTCGAGATGGAGGATGCTCAATGCTTTTTGGCACAATGGGATGCCCAACAATAGCCTAGTTTTATTACCAATTATTTTCCTCCCCAATGTTAGCAGTTAATTGTTGGTGTTCCTAATGTTCGACAAAACAAGTTATTCCAACATAGGAAAAACACCTTAAATATCCACTTGCACAACTAGATCAAAGATCAATATGCTCATGTTTTTACATGGTTAAAACCCTCAAAGTGGTAAATAATCCACGGCCACAGCCAATGTGGTCACGTGAGGCAATATATTATTGCAAAAGAAAATTATTTTACAAGAGAGTTTATCACAATTGATCATCAAAAAATGACCTTCCATGCTCTTTCTATAGAGATCATGGACCAATCAGGTTTTAGGTCGGTTAACGGGTCCAAATGGATTATCAAGCAAATAAGGGAGAATATTCGATCATGTGTCCTAATTAGACCTACTCTTGTTAGGTGTAGCGTTTTCGACTAGTATGTGGGCCTGGTGCCACTAAGAATTAAAAGAAGAAAAGGGGGAAAGACAATGAACTATCCCCCAAATAATTCTAGTTAATTCTAAACCTACTCTAAAACAAAAACAAACCAATCTAAACTAACTACTTCTAACCTATCCTGCCTAGGAGCAAAACTAATAGACGAGTACAACTTAATGATATTTTTGACAATAGAAATAGTTCATGCCAGCCAAGAATATGTCAAAACAATAATATTTCATATATCATCTCAAATAGTTGAAGAGGACACCTGTAACATCATCCATGTACTCATTAGAAATCACAACAGCATAAGCATTCTAAATACTAAGTACATAAAAATTTCATGTGATCAGCACTCAGAAAAACTCAAATGACAAACACATTTATGGATTAGTCCCAAACACATTTGATACAATTATGACTTCAAAAATAACTTATTCTCTTCATATATCCAACAATAAGAGTATCAACATTCTACACAATGGGCAAAAGTCCTTCCTATTACATACAACGAGTTCTCTTTTAAAAGACAAGAGAGACTCATCGATTCTTGTGACTCTTCATTTTGTTTCCCTTTGTTTTGTCATTTTGCATTTCGACTTTTTTTTAAATTTTAGTGAATGAATATGTGAACGTTATAGGTAGAAGATGAAGAGACTCTTGAATAATTATTCTCTCCCTAAGGCGGTTCATAAATGATATTCATTTAAAAATATTATTAAATCTTCTTGTTGGTGTCCTCTTTTGTTGTTTGAGTTATTCTATATGTGTCTAGTGTCATCCCGGTGATTAAGATCATCCCATATTCTTCTTCGTTGTCTCATCCTTCCATTGTGCTCTTGCAGGTCCAATTTTGACTCTTATAGCTCCAAATATGATTGCCTGAATATTGCACCATGCACTTTCTGATTAAATTTGGGCCTCTTCTGTTTTTTGTGTTTTATGGGAATTTTTGCCCTTAATCTATCAATACTTGGTGTGCCATCACATTATGTTATATTTTATCTTTCTGGAGAGCTATCCTAGGCCTGATTTTGTTTCATGTAGCCCCAAATATGTTCATCGAAAGTTTGCAGAGTCAATTTTCCCCCCAAATTCATGACCTTCTATCTGTTACATTTTCTAGGATTTTTTGGCACTCGTTTGGCCTGAAGCTTGCTTCCAATGTATTCTTCTCTTTGATGTCTTTCCAACGAGGTATCATGGGCCAGATTCTAACTCATGTAGCCCAAGATATGTTCTTTTGAAATTTGATGCTCAACAACCCCTTATCTACTTGTGGGTGAATCTAGGCCATCAATCTTCAACCTGAAAATCATTGTACCACATGCATGAGGTATTAAATTATGAATGGCTAATATAGTTTTTAGCCCCCTCACCTAATTTCTATAAGAACCTAGAGAAGTCATGGGACCTAGGGTTTGTGTTGTAATTTTGGCCAATTACCATAGTGAAAATAGAAAAAATAAAATAAAAAATAAATGAAATAGGAAAATAATAAAGTTAACTAAAATAACCTACATGAAATAAATAAATAAAAATTAATAAAATTACCCCCACCCACGTGAAAATCAAAGATTAAAAAATAATAAAAATAAAAATACTCCCCAAAATAAAAACATAACCCGGAGCTCCAAAAATAAAAAAATTAAATTAAAGAAAGCATGGGTCAAATAAGCTCATCGGAATCAAGGATGGTCGGAATAATAAAATTGTGTTAACATTCCATTCCGATGAGCTATCACTCCGATGGGATATCGGGATCACAAGGTAAAATATCAAGTAAACTTTGTAAAACCTTTTGATGGCTTGCATTCCATGGGTAGGCTTAGGAAAATATTAAAATAATATGATGTGGTTATCCAAACTAAAACCTTGTAAAGTCTTCCGATGGATGCCTTTTCGATGTGTATGGATAAGCCTTTCCCTTTCTGATGGATATGGATAAGCCTCTCCACATGAAACATTTCGATGCATGCACATATGATAACACTTCACTCCGATGGCTTAACATTCCCCTCCGATGGGCTATCAGGATTGCTCCAATCATATGGCATACCATTAGAATCTGATGGTTGGAGAGGTCAACTCTAGTGTCAAGTGGACTTTGATAGTTAATCTTGAGTCTTGATCTTTATGGCTTACCACTCCGATGGACCATAGGAGTCCAATGGTCGGGAAGGTTAACTTAAAGAGTGGTAAGTGGATTCTGATAGGCTCATTTCAATGGGATAGGATTTCGATGGTTAATACTCCCCCAAAAAAATATTGAATGATACTATTCCCAATGGGCCTTAGTTTAAATATTAAAATAATAAGGTAAGGTTATTCCAAAGCATTCGGGAGGATGGGAGGAGGGGATTCTGAGGATGACGAAAGGTTTGTGAGGAGGAAGGGATTCTCAAATAAGTATGAGGTATGTCTTAATGGTAATTCCCAATGGGAATTTACCATGAAGAGAAGATGCAAACCAATGGGAAGAAGCTTGGGGAGAAATCTAATGAAATATTTAGTTGAATAATAATGGGTGAGGGGGAAAATGAAACAATTAAGTTAAAAAAATGAAATTAAATAAGAAAAATAAAATTAAAATATACAACGGAGGAATAGTGGAAGAATGAGAAAACCCAAAATAAAATCAAAATAAAAAATAAATGAAAGAAACAAACATATATACATATAAAAATGAAAGTGAAAATGAAAATTGTTTATAATTTTATGGGGGTATGAAAAAGAATGAGAATGTACATATTATACATTAGGGTTTTAGGAAAACGTACCATGTAAAAATAGCCTGCCCGTGAAAAAACAAATTTGACCCATGTAAAAACATATTTAAAGTAAACTTGATTTTTCCCATGTAAAAAATAAATATCAAGGGTAACTTTTGGGGAAAATCATAGGGAATAAAAACGATGGGCAATTAGCATGTGCAATCAAAACCAATGGAAAAATACAAATGGAAATAAATAAATACAAAAATAATGAATCAAAATAAATAGATAAATAAAATTAAAAATAAAATAAAAATATACAAATTATGAACAAAAAAATAATAATAAATTAGGAAAATTAGGCCAAGTTATATACGAGTCAAGGTTCCATGGCAGTCATGATTACACACCAGTCAGGGCTCTGCACCTAAGGACCAAAAATAGGAGTAAGGTACATCATGTAGATTTCGAGTAACCGAGTGTTCAAAATGGGTAGGTATGTAGTACATAGGTCACGATCATTTCAATTCGGATGCAACAAATGGAAAGCGATCGGAGGAAAACATGACACGTGATGTGATAAATCAATATCACAAATAGCGACTCATATGATAAAATGAGAACGACACTAGCACGGTGCACGATACATGTTAATCCATTCAAACTGAAGATCTCATAGGGCAGACCTGATGAGATTGCAATGAGAAGGAATATGATCAGATCAGATAACATGTTCTTACACCAGGCCATAATGTATGAAATAGGTTACGACAAGTGGCGAGCAAGCATTGGGTGACTATACGATAAGGTTCTACATCCAAGAAGCTCAATAGGTCTCTAGCTTAGGTTTTAAGAGAGAAGGGAGGATGAAAGAAGAACTCAATGGAGATTAATTCAAAGAAGCTTGCACCTTTCAAACCTCAGGAATATCACAAGGGACTTTACTCAGCCAACCCTATGAGACAAACTCGATGAGGAGAGCCCGATAGGCTTCGGACCAGTCTTAATACAATGCACACTTAGCACTTTGAACAAGGATTCCTGATAGAGAAAATCTGATGAACTTGTGGGATAGGACTACGGGAAAGGCAAATCCAATAGATTTATGACCATCGAACCTTGGGGAAACTGTAAGCCAAGGTGAATCGGCTTCCTGATAAGAGGAAGCCTTGTGAGGATCAAGGTTCCGGCCTCATCAATGCAACAGTGATTAAAAACAAATCTTAATGATGCTTGGGCAAGACAAGGCTTAGTTCATAATTTTGATTGTTGGCTTAAAATGACAGACAAGATCCGCATAAAGAGAAGTTTGGGCAAGAGGAATAAGATCAAGGGATCCCCCACATACATTTCAAGGTTGGAGCGATCATGTAAATGAAGTGGCCCTGTGAACCTGCTCCTGTAACCACATAAAATAAGATATCAGTTGTGCGAGGAAAAACACACTTTCCATTACACCATAAACATTACATTCTCTGCCTTCAACAAATTATAAATGAGTGTGGGGTTTGTTCAAAGATAATCATGGGTGGCTACAAATAAGTGTCTTGAAAACCGCATGTGCCAAGTCTTAAACTCAAAGGAAGGATCAACGATTTTATGATTCTAGTCAAGAGTTCGAAATTGAAGAGTATGGTAAAGAAATTAAGCACAACATGCAAGCAAGAGGACGCATAATTTAAGTTATCCATTCAGAAAATCCTCATAAAACAAACTCATTCAATTCATAGAACAGACCATCAATTGTTGTAGCCAGGTAAGATTATCAAGCACTTTGGAATCTACAAAAGGTCTCGAAGATAATGTGTCAATGTCAACGAAACATCATGAAGACATTTGAAAGCATGAGATCAAAAGGAATAATCAAATCTCCATGAAAGATAATCATCAATGAAGATCAAACCCCTAATTCCCTCTTGGTAGACAAAGA
>JASDQU010713625.1:0-12290 GCA_032191745.1 Picea mariana | reverse complement strand
CCCCCTGCGGACAAGTGGATTCTCTCTTGGGCTCTAGACTCCTAAGACCAAGACAAAAAAGTGTTATTGTGGACACTAAATTTCCTTTGCATGAAGCTAAATTACTCAAAGAAGAAGAAGGAAGAGGGGTAAATACCTTTCACCGACGTTTTTCCTTGTTCGATCCAGGCTGATCATGATCTTCAAGTTCTTCAGAAGGTCCTGAAATACAATGAGAAACAACAATGATACTTCCTACTCTACCATGATTAGCTTCATAATGGATCTATGAAAGAAACAAGTTCATGAAATGTACACAAACTTTAAAGGAAACAGGCCAAGAATATATTTATATTAATGAAAACAAAGTGAGATGCTTAGAGCCATGGATGTAGGTGCAACAAATTCACCAAGATCTCTTTGTCCAAAAACTTGCTCAAATAATCCACACATAGAATGTTGATGCTTCAATGATATCTTCCTTATGAGATCATAAGTTTGATGCTTCACAATGTCTCATTTCAATACCACTCATGAGATCATAAGTTTGGTATCTCTCAATCTCTATATCCTATCATGTACCTTTCACCATGAGAAAGCCTCCTTATATAAGCTTGGAGAGGCCCAACCACTTGAGAGATATTTGGGATAAGTTGAGGATTCCTCTCCTTCAGTTGTGGATCTTCCCTAAGATCATGCCTTGACCTCAAATTCAAATCCAACCAACTTATGAGATTGAGGGGATTCTTCCCTAATTTATCTCAACAAACCAAAATTCTCTCAAAAAGGGAAGTGCTTCGCCAAAAGGGTGCACAAAACGTTTCAATGCTCCCCCAAAGAAGGCTAGGGAGCGTCGGTGTTTGTTGGTTTCATCGACTCCATTCTCAAGTTATTTGAGTTATTGACCCAGGGTTCATGTCATTCAGGGTTCCAACAAAGCCTCTAATTGTCGACCCTCCTGGTAAACCAAAAGGCAGCGCAACGCCCGGAAGGTACTGTGCAGTCTCACCCAAGATAGCTAATGATGGTCTACTGTAAGACTCAAATGTTTACAGCCTAGGACAGAGTAGGAGACAAAGGGTTTCTTTATTAAGGCCCTGTTCTGTGAACTGTTATTGTAATCTACTTGTTCCCAGGAATCGCATGCATATAACTCAAAATATAAACAGATTCTAATAATGCATTTGGTTATCCATCAATCATAGTCATCTATTGCTTGAAAGAAGTAAAATATATGAAAACATTCAACACATTACACAGATGTTACAGTGGTTCACCCCTCCTGGGCTACGTCCACAAATATTTGTCTCTTGGCTCTTTTATTATAGTAGTTCTTGATCTCCCTGTGCCGCACGCTTACAGTTCTCCACAAAAGTGGGTAAGATCTATGTGAGGCGAACTAGATCACACCAGTCTCTACAGGCCATGGTCTAATCCTCAGATCTACCTTCCCTCTTATCTTTCTTTATCAACATATTACAAAACTTGGTTCATACAATTCAAACCCCTCACATATCACTAACAACAATACTCGGAAAAATCACTCAATAACAATCACAATCTTCATAAAAACTAACATAAAACCAACAACAACAACCATGACAAAATCCCCCCTATATGATACTTTCGTATCTATATTTATACATTTCGGGCTCTTCAGTCACTTAAAGAATATTACCAAAACCCTAACCCTTCTTATGCTAGGTTTTTCTCCCATGCGCGTGTTGTTCTTCCTCCATCTGTCACTTCCCTCTGTGCACGCTTTCTTGCATTCACACGTGCTGATCTTTTGCGAGTTGTCAGTTCAGTTTCCTGCATGCTTTATTTCCCATGATCATCCTTATTTCTACTTCGGCCTAATGCCAATAGGCCCCCAACACTGACATGTGACTCATCCTAAGTTACCTAATTGTGTCGTGCTTCCTCGATCTCCCTAGTGATCGTCTGGAACTTTTCCTGCAATTCTAGTTCTTTTGTCAGTGCCTGCGTAGTTTTCTCCTTGATAATATTGATTGTTTGCGCTGTTACTTATTCACTTATCATTCTTGCACATCCTATCTAATTCTGTGATGACTGTGTTCTGGCTTCTTCTACCTACTCCAGTACTGCTGCTATCCGTTCCTACAATGGTTCTATTTGAGCCTGACGCTCTTGTTTCTGTGTTTGCGCAATGAGAAGTTCTACCTATAACTTCTTTAACTCTTGTGTCCCCTTGACCCATTCTGGGATTGGGATGGTTTTCTGTTTCTGCTTGAATTCTTGGATCATTGCATTGATCCTTTCCTCCTCCTTGTCCGATTGTTGGACCTATGGGTCCTCTTCCAGCTTTGTCCAGAGTTGTGCTACTTTATCTAGCAAGTCGGTTGTTGTGCTGACCTATTTTTTCAGCTCCTGTAGTTTCATTGTTGCTTCCTTCTTCCTATGCTCCTTTACTGTTGGTGGAGTGGTTGGTCTAATCTGTCCACGGAGAGTCTCTATCTCCTTATTATACTGATCAATTTCCTGCGCAATTTGATCGATCTTTTCTGTCGCTGGGAGTTCACTTCCTTGCACAGTAGTTGGAAGTTTCCCAAAAAATTCTTCCACTCTGTGTTCCAACTCATTCCTGCATTCCTTTTCCTCCTGCATTTCAGGTTTGTCCTGCGCACAAACTATTTCTAGTGTTTCCTGCTTCTTTGTTTCTTATTGTAGCTCAACCACGTTTTGATGTGCTCGATATTGTATCTCATGGTCGACGCTAACCTGCAATTGGTATAAGGTATTTGTTGGCATCTGTGTTAGGACCAATTGGATCTGATCCAATTCCTTTAGTGGTGTCTGTCCCACAATCTCATCCATTCGTAGCATGCTCGGCTTTATGTAAACCATGGAATGTGGTTTTGGAAGAACTGGGTTGCATTCTCCTACCTCCATTCTTTCTGTGGTCTGAGTGCTAGATGGCTTTATGCCTCTGTTGCTACTTGTAATCTGTGTTTCTCCGAATTTCTTCAGGAGTTTCCCCATTTATGCCAGCTCCTTCTATAATTTATCCATGTAGTGCACTGCATGATCAAAGTCCTCTACAAGACAATCCTAGACCATTCTGCCAATCATCTCGCCATCATCCTCTGTGATTGTGTATTTTGGTGGTGATCATTGTTCCTTTGATTTCTTGCACGCACCTATTTCTTGTACCTCTGGTCTCTTTGTTCCCCCTCGTTCCTATGTGATGGGGTTCATCACGGTTTCCTATGCTCCCTCAGCCAGGTTATGTTGTTCATTGGTTGGCTAAGTGGTTTTTGTTCTCCCCTTCTGGGTCCCTAGATGCTCTAAGCCACCCTCTGTTTGAGTCGACTTGATTTGGCCCGTTCTTGTTTTCTTGGGTACTGGGACTTGTGGAGGCTGTGTTTCTGGCTGTGGAGCCCGTTCTTCTACTATTTTTCCCGGTACTTCTCTGGGTATGGTTGGGATCTTCCATTCATCTAGCCACTCATGGATGATCATGTCGATGTCTCCCTCAGTGATGCAATAACACATCTGTAGCCACTATTTATGTGGGTCCTATCTTGGCTATATCCACAAGGCTGTTGTCTCTCCCAAAAATTGGCGATGCCCCTGAATCGCACGACAGCCTCTGGTGTTATCCTCCATGCTCGGTTGATTGCTTCCTACATTTCCCATAGGTAAGCTTTCATTTTCCTTCTTATTCTTGGCTAGTGGCATGGATTTCAAGACGTGATATCTCGCTCCTCCTGGTTGTGGTGTGGTGTAGAAGATGACGTGGTATAGTTCTTTCCATCCCATGAAAGCGATGAGATTAAGAAGACATGAGTAGTGAAATTCCGTACCTACTTCTTGCGCGTCTTTACAGTCGATTTGGAACAAGTTTGACAGATATGGCGCCCAACTCATGAAGGTGCCTTCTGTGCACTGAGCTGCAACTGCGATAACTCCTGCCAGTACTTCATCATTACGACATTTTCTTAGTAGTTTGCATGCTAAGATCTTTTCTCCCAGTTGTGTCATGACATTGTTAATTCACTTGATTATAATGTCTCTCGTTCCCGTGTCGGTGCCATATTTCCTCTTCATTTCTTCTACCAATGCTTTTTCCTTGGAATTTTCATCTAGTATCAGTGCGAGATCCATACCCTAGATGGGTAGTCCTGTAATTTGTGTAATAAGTTCAATAGTTATGGGGATGGGTTTGTCCAACCATACATCCCCTCCATGCGTAACTGCTAATAGTTGTTTGACGCATGCCAACGCATATTGGTCTATGCCAAAGTATGGTATCTTCAACAATCCTAGGATTCTGGTTTTGTCCAGTCCAGCTACCCACTTGAGAGGCTTAGTGATATTTCCTCTGAGAGGGTTCATAGCTATTGTCTCCAAAAATACTTGTGGTGCAAGATTTGGATATTTTCTTTCATCTGCTACATCATGGTCAGAAAACTTGAGGTTCCTAATGTGACCCAATAGTTGCGAGTCCACTTGTATGCCTTCTGGTGTGTGAGGTAGCACAATCTCTGGAACTGGTTTCTTTCAAGGTGAGCTTGGTATCTGAATCTTGTCTTCTGACTGTTTGGCTGGTTCGAAGTTCCAACAACTTTTCGTTGTGTTGGTTGGTTTGAAGTTCCAGCATCTTCCGGTTGCTCCTTCGCCATCCATTCTTCCCAAGATTTTCCCATTTTGCCAATCGGCTCGTTTGAAAAAGAAAAGTCTGGGATGGGTATTTGTGGAACATCTGGTTGGAGCTCTACTTTCAGGTTCTATGTGCTTTTGTTTATTTCCATGGCTGCTTCAGCATTTTCTGGGTGTCCTTCCTGATGAGTTCCTACTGCTTGATTCTGAATCTCTTGCACTGCTGTTGGCGTATCCTCTTTCATGGTTTCCGCTTAGGGTTGTGGGATCTCTTCCTAGATTGGTGTTGATTTGATTTGAATATACTCCAGTGACTAGATTTTGTCAATATCAATGATCTCCAGTGGCTGCTGATCATTTTCTTCCTGTGTTCATCGCGACCTAGTTTGAACCCTAGTTGATCTGATTGTATGGCCTAGTTCTGTGAGCTTTGGTGGTGCAATACTGGTGTTTGTTAGACATTTGTTTGGTTCAAATAGTTCAGATAAGCTCTGCGATCTCACTCTGTGCGTTCGGGCTGCTATTTCTCTTTCTCCGTTCTTCTTTTGTGAATAGACTAACTGTTTCTGTGCTCATGTGTTGTATGGGTGTGTCATGAAGCTTGTTGAGGGATCCTCCTACCTTGTGTGATTAATGCACCATAAGTGTGGGTTCAATGCATTGGCGGAAGTTTCTTACCTACCCTTATGGCTACTTTGTCGTCACCAGCTGGTGCGTTTAGTGTGACATCCCATCCATCCTTTCCTTGCTTTAATTCTGCCTCATGTTGTCCTATAGTGTGATTTTGTTGACTTTCCTTTTCTCACTTATTTCCCTTTCCAATATGGTCGTTTTATGTTCCCTCACTAGTTTCATGTTTCGTATGCGGCTTGTCCGTCATGCCGCGTGCTATTTTTAAGCTCCTTTTTTTTTTTTTTACTGCGCGGTGGGTAGTCGACTATATTTGTATAGCTTCAGTCAGTTCCCATTGATCATTCCTTTGAAATATGCACCTACTAGATCTTTCAACTGTACAACTCCTTCGTTCGTGACAAATTTTACCTCGTATGGTCCTAGCCAATTCATCCTGAGCTTCCCTGGGTGTTGCAGCGCTTTACTGTTGTAGAGAAATACTATATCTCCTTCCTTGAACATCTTTCTCTTGATGTGGTGGTCATGCCACGCTTTGTCTCTCGCTTTCTGTACTTGTTTATGGAATCCTTCCAAGATTCGGTCTTCCTCCATTGACAGTAATTGATCCAGTCATTTCTGGACTATGCCTCGTTCTGTCATTTGTGTGATAGCTACTACCCATAAACTAGGTATTAGAAATTCTAACGGTACTAATTCTTCTTTACCATAGACCAGTTTGAATGGTGTGTGACCTGTCAACTTTTTTCATGTGGTTCTATACACCCATAGTACTGTTGGTACCTTGAGGTCTCAATCGTCCCTGTTGACGTTACATATCTTCGTCAGGGCGTTCTCTAGAATTTTGTTGAAGGCTTCTACCATTCCATTAACCTGTGGGTGATACAGTGTGCTTTTTTGGTGATGAAATTCGAAATCTTCAAGCATCACTCAGATGGTGTTGTTGTTGAAGTGTGTTCCTTGGTCTCTCATCAGAAATCTTGGGCACCCAAATCTCGTAATTACCTGTTTGAAAAGAAAGTGGGTAGCTGTCTCTGTGCTACAATCTTTTACTGGTGTGGCTTCCACCCATATCGTTAAGTGTTCCATTGCGGTGATAATGTATCTTGCCCCTATTCTCTTGGTGGGTGGGTTATTGGGTCCCACAAAGTCTATTGCCCATTTGTCAAATGTCTGAAGTGTCACTTGTGGTTGTAGTGGCATCTCGTCCCTTATGTTGGGTTTGTCGACCCACTGATAGACATCACATTGCTGACAATATTCTTTTGAGTCTCGATGGATCGTTGGTCACCATAATCCTGTGCATAGTACCTTCTATGTGGTAGCTTTTCCTACATAATTCCCTCCTACTATTCTTTTGTGGGCTTCTTCTAAAATTCTTGGTCGTTCGTGGTCTAGTACGTATCGTCGTAAGATGCTATCTGCACCCATTTTGTATATATTCCCTACGATTAGTTGATAGTCAGTTGTGTGGACTACTAGGTTATTTTTCTGCGCAGTGGTGTATCCCTGTGGCACAGTACCTATGCTCAAGTACTGGATGATCTCTGTGAAGTAATCATCAACAATCTATACTTAGAAGAGCTATGCATCTAGAAAGTTGTCCTCCAAATTCATTGGTTCCTCTCCATTTGTGACCCTTGATAAGTGGTCAGGCCTTGCATTCAGTTTCCTTGGTTTAAATATTACCTCGAAGTCAAATTATTGAAACAACAGTAACCATCGACAGATTATCCCCCCCAACACTAGCTTGTTAACTAGGTATTTCAAGGCTAAGTGATCTATAAACATCTTAAAGTGTTTTCCCAATAGATAATGTCTGTATTTTTGTAGTGCGTAAACCATAGATAAGCCTTCTCTTTCCTTTGTGTTATAATTTTGTTCTGAGTCTGATAATTTCCTGCTTGCAAACGCTATCAGGTGATCCAAGTCTCCTGATCCTAGTTTCACTAAAATAGCTCCAAGTTCTATTGTTGATGCATCTACATGTACATGGAATGTCTTCTCCCAGTCTTGAAATACCAATATTGGTGCGGTAACCATTTTTTCCTTCAGGGTATCCAGACCGTGTTGTCACTCGTCATTCCATTGATACTTGGTATCCTTCCTTAACAGTTTTTCCATAGGTTTTGTAATCTGCGCGTAGCCTTTGATGAATTTCATGTAGTATCCTGTATGCCCTAACATTGCTCTTAGTTGACGGACTATTTTTGGTGCTGGTAGGTTAACAATGACTGTGATTTTGGCGGGATCCATTAATAAACCCAATTTGCATACTATGTGTCCTAGTAGTATCCCAAATCGTGTTCCAAATATGCATTTCTTGATATTCAGTGATATCTGCCACTATCTGCATCATTCTAACATCAGGCGTAAAACTTCCACATGGTCTTTTAATAGGCTATAAACCGTCCAATCATCCAAGTAGAATTCTAGAAATTGGTGGATGAATTACTTAAATGATGCGATGACCACTCTGGAGGATATCGTAGGAGCATTCTTCAATCAGAACGACATGACTGTGTACTGATAAGATCCACATTCTGTCGTAAATGTGGCCTTGTGTCTATCCTCTTGTGCTATCTTAATATGATGATATCCCAAGAATCCATCGGTGAATGAATAGGCTTCATGTCCTCCTAAGTTCTCGAGTAATTCATCCGTGAATGGTGTGGGGAATGGGTCGTGTAAGCAAGAATTTTTCAACTTCCTCAGGTCGACACATATGTTAATCCCTCTTCCCCGTTTCTTGTCCTGTACTACCATTGGGCTTATCCATTCTGATTATTCGACTGGTTCGATGATGCCGGACTTGAGCATCTTGTCGGTATCATATTTGACTTTCTTTTTGTAGATGGGGTTCAGTCTATATGGTCGTTGTTTAATGGGTCTCACATTAGGTCTGAGTGGTATCTTCATTTCTCCTAATTCTTCAGCTATTCCTTTCATCTCTGTAAAGGTTGTGGGAAAAAGGTCGATGTATTCGCAGAACAATTCCTTGATGCTTTCTAGTGTCTGTTCATCCCAATAATCTCCAATGTTGGCCATTTTGGGCTGCTCGACAGTCCCTATGTTAACCTGCTTGATCTTGATTAGCGTAGAGATGACCTCTGATTCTAAGGGTGTTCCTTCCACCTCTCTCTCGCCTTCGAATTCTTCGATCGGAATATCGCACGGATCATCTTCATCTGGTGCTTCTTCCTGTACCTAGTAGCATGACAACAGTTCCTTGATTGTCTGCTTATTCCGCTGTTGTACCTCTGTGATAACTTCCACTTCTGGTTCAGTAATGAATATGACATCTCTGATCTATTTCAGGGCTGTGTCTATGTTGGGGTTCTCATGCTCGAATGAGAAAGTGACTGTAAGGTTCTGTTGGAGTGTCTCCCATGTCTTGGCTCCTTTTCACATTTCCTAGTCTAGATACCAATTCGTTGGTATGCCTTCTAAAGTATGACTGAAGTGGTGAGACCATTCTTCTGGTGGCATCATTTTCCATAGTGTTTTACACACCTCCAAGTGTTTTTCTTGCATTCCTAGTCCATCATATTTTTGTCAGTTGTTCCATATCTGTTCTACATCGAACCTTATTCACAGTAATCATTTTCATTGGTACCAATCTGTGATAGTCTCTTTGTGCGCACCCCACCATATTTCGGGTGTAGCCTTTAGTGCTAAATATAGTGCTAATAGTCTCCGGTTCTCTAAGACTTCATCTTCGTATTGTGTCAAGAAAGTTTCCAAATCATTTAGTCCTTGAAAACTGGGTGGTTCTCTGATTTATGCACCAATCCATCTTACTGCGCGGTCTATTCTTGCACACCTTCTTGTGGATACTTCATGTAGTCTTTGATGCCAGTTTTCTAGCCCAGTGTCTGAGTCTGTTGTGCATGAAGTAATGCTCTGCCAACTGAGTATCTCGTCTGTAGTTAGGTTTATATAGTCCACATCACGTGCAGCTGTTCTGTACAACTGGTTGATTTCATTTAGATCTATGCAAGTGGGTTATACGAACCTCTCACCTTCTGTTGGGTCGAGTGGGGCTATAACCCTGTAGTCTCCTAACTCAAATGTCATTTTTTGGGTTTTCAAGTTAATTATGGCCTGGTTGTTGAATTCCCAATCCAGACCAAGTAGTGTTGTGTAAGGTGTTGTACCATCTACTATTTCGATGACTTCAAAGTCCTCCTTAGTGCGCACCCCATCCAGATCTATGGTTACTCCTTTCAGTCTACCTATTGGTAGGACTCTATATTGATTTGATAGCTTTAATTGAACAGTTGAGTATCCCAATGTAGGTTCTCCCATGCATTTCCATGTGGTTTTTGGTAGTACATTCAATTCGGATCCTAGATCTAGTATAATATCTCCCATGTTGAAATCCCCAATATTAGCATTGATTCTAAATTCTCTACTTGTTCTTCTTCTTGTGTGTAGGTGGTTGACAGTTTTCAATTCTGGATTCTGTTCCATCTCACTACTACATTTCTCTAGGATGTTTTGCAATACTTTGATAGATGAGGGATTACTTAACATTTTGATGCATGATTGCAAAAAGTCTTTGATAGTAATTACTTGTTCCTTAGGTTGTATTTTGTTGGTATGGTTCAGTGATGGTGGCATGTCATATTCCGGAGCTTCCTTGTTCTGTTGCACAGTCAGCGCTATATCCTTCTTCTGGAATTCTTGTTGGGATTCTGTAAAGATCTCCTTTTCCTTTTGCGCATCGAATTGATTCTTGGGGTCAGGGTTCTTCTTTACCCATTGGTTCTGCACTAGATCCTGTCAAACTGCTTCGTTTCCTATTTTTGTTCCTCCTCGAGTGACTATGTTGATGTTCCATCCATCATCCCTTGATTCGGCTGAAATCCACTGAACATTCTGGCTATTTTGGTTCCTTTTTTCCTGGATATTTAAGAGTAGTGTCGGACATTCTTCTGTATCATGGTACGAAGCACAAAAATACATACAGGTCGTTGGTGGTAGTGGGAATTCCCATGCATAATGTCCTGGTTGTTGGCAATTGTGACATGTGACTAGTCCTCTTCCACGTATGAAACCTCCTCTGGCTCGTCATGCTCCTCTATAGGTTGCGTGATCACCTCGTAGCACATTATATTGTGGTCCCTGATTATACTGCACGGTATTGTACTGGGGTTGTGCTAGGTTGTACTATGGTTGCGCATTATTATAAGTTTGTTGTGCAATATTATACTGTTACTGCATAGTTTTGTATGGTGTTGGGGCTTGAGTGAACTATGGTGTTGCTGGCCCAGTCATCATTTCTGCCTATACCCTGTCTGCGAATGAGGTTCTTTCCCACATCAGCTCCATAGTTCAACAGTCTTTGTCATTGTGGCCAAATGACTTGAAAAATGTGCAATATAATTTCATTGGGACCGTTTGGTATTTCTGCATCATCGTGCAATGGTAAGGGTCGTGACCTAGTTTCTTGCAGATTTCACACCATAATCCCCCCTGTGGCAGTGGGTTTGGCATGCTTGTTTCCATATACTGTGTGAACATCAGACATTCATTTTTGTGGTGTCCTTCTATCCTTCATGTGGTACACCAAACAACTTCTCATTTGTCCTTGTTCTTATTCTGGTTCAACTGAAATGTTAAGTTCTTCAGATCCTCTTTCAATTCTTTGATAGCCGGGTCCGTCTGCTGGTACAGATTCTCTCCCAATTGCAAGGATGCCTGCAGAGCCTCTGCTTGTGTCTGCAACTTCTGTTGTCGTAGTGGATATTTTAAGTGTGGGAGTAGTGAGTTGACAAATAGGTGCTGATGTTTCATCTTGGTCATAAGGTATTTTAAATTCCCTTTTAATCGCTTGAATCTTTGATCAATCTCCCATACTGATTCTCATGGTTTTTGTCTTATCTCAATCATCTTGTTCATATACTAATCCTCTCAACTCGGCTTCTGGAACTCATTAATTAGTAGTTTCTTAATGTCATCCAGTGTCCTTGTCATCCCGGGAGCACTGTTTGTGTCTAGAGTCATGTACCAGTCTAGTGCACGGTCTCTTATCATGATTGCTAGTTGTACGAGTTTGGTGTTGTCATCAGTGATCTGCTTTGCTTCCCAAATATTAGTGCAAATGAATAGATGCTTCTTAGGGTCTTCTGTTGCTTCTCCTCAAAACCATGGTAATATGATAGTAGGGTCGTGTCCTGCCATTCTAAGTACTGAGCTACTGCCTCCTCCACGTGGTGTGGATACTTGACTAAGATTAACTGAATTGGCTCCTCCAGTTTTCGCTCATTGTGTAGATGTTCTTCTTGCTATCGAACTTCCTCTGAACATTGGTTGCCTAAGGGTGGTTTTCTCTGTGTTGTATTGGTCACACATGGGTTTATGGGTTCCACACTGACATTGATACGAAAGGGGTGGTTGTCTTCTCCTCCCGTTCTTGGGTATCTTGTTTTCCTCTCATAGGTGGCACACAAGATTTCCTCAATCTTCTCCACAACCTAGAGATCCTCTACCTCTTCCTTGTCGCTTTCCAAGCCCTCCCTTTAGGCTATGGCTCTCTTCTTGGTGTTTATCTTATATTAGTAGGGTGCTCTTCTATGCGTCGTTCCTGATGATGCCAAGATCCACTTGAGCTGGTCTTCATCCATCGAGATCAGGTCCAAGGGTTCCTCTTCCTTCTTCTCTTTATCCTGCCCTCCTTCCATTCCTCCTCTTTCTGTCGGTGATTCCCACCTTACCCCATGTGCGCAGGGAAGTCTAACTATCTGATTCCATTGTCATTACACCTTTTTTATATAGAAGTATCTTGATAGAAGTATATAGGGATCGAATGCACCTTCCTTTGGGTCCTTGTAGAAATTCTTGCTCGGCTACACTGTATGACTTTGTTGTGTCTACTGCAAACTCTGTGAGGAATCCTACCACAATACTGTCAAGCCAAAATTCTACTGCATGGGTGAAGTTTTTGTTCACCTGCTGCAGGTGCTGAATCTGTACTAGAGTCCAATATAGCTATCAAATCTGGTTCTTCGAGTGATTATCTGTTAACCTTAAGATCCACTCCTGTAGTAGATGCG
>JASDQU010713624.1:23769-37243 GCA_032191745.1 Picea mariana | reverse complement strand
TTTTGACTTTCAGTCGATTCACCCTGAATAGACTTTCACTACAAAGAATGTAACAACATGTTGAGACCTTTTTGTGCTTTAAATTTTTCCCTCCCACATTCTATTTTCCCCAGTTCTCTACTCCCTTTATTTTCCCCCTTCTATACTTTCATTTTTTCCCTTTTCCTTTTATCCCTTCTTTTTTCCCTTTCTTGGTTACTATAATTAGTCGTATTTCCATTCGCGGAACTTTGGGTTTTCGGGCTATCGAATTTACATTTCCATTCACTTACTCATGTATAAGTCCCTTTCAACACTTAAATTTTTTCTTCAAATTCGCAGGTACACAGATTCAAATATTTGTTCTCCTTTTTTCTGTGACCTTCACATTGCACTTCAACTTTTGTGATCTACATTTTGACCATCACTTAACCTTTAGCTTCATCGTGGATGTCGAGTGACCAAATATTCCATTTTTTCATGTGCGAGTCCGACCACCCACCCATATATACTTATTTTATTTTGATCATCTCTCCAACCGTGGGTTTGTGGGTTGGTCGGTTCATGAAAATTCCATATGAACTTCTCTCACACTCGTCTCTACCATTATTTTTCTTTTCCCAATACGTATTAAGTATTATTTAAATGCTAACAATTGTCATGCAGGCTTCGAAAAGGACGTTATTAATGGAGAAAGGCTCGAGGAATTTTCATTAAATTATCATTTAATCCTCATTTGCCAAGGGATTAAACTATTATTATCTTTCAGAAAAGGCTTATTTGTAACCATTACCCAGCCGAAGAAATAGTTCCATCAACTTAATTTCAGCATCAACTCAACAACAGTTATGTGTTGAGACTTTGAATATTTTTGGTTACAAAGATCAGAACTTCCAGTGGTTGAGAGCATACTGGTATTATTCCTCCCCTCTTGTTGCACATAAATACAAGAACGTGATTTGGACATCTCGTATTTCTCTTGCTCATCGTGTTCCAGAGGTTTTTTATTGTAAGGAAATTGTTGCATGGTGTGTGCACAAGTACATACCGAATCAAAGGGTCAAAGATTGCAGAGAATTATTGAATAAACATAATAATGGGCTTGACCTCCTGCTAGAGTACTTGGAGAATCCTGTGTCTGTCCCAACAGACATAACTATAATTCAGGTTGACTCTTTAAAGAACCACTATCGAGAAATTGCATGGTTATTTATAAGAGTAATAGGTCAAGAGAATACTTCTTCCATATCTCAGATGATTTTATATATTTTGTATTTTATAGTCCAAGAGAAAGCTATTTTTGATTGGGGAAAGCTCATTTCTATCAAAATTGCTTCCCAATTTTTGTATTACAAAAAAGATAGGAAATTCATTATGGCTTCTTATTTGATATGTTCTATCGTTCATTGTTGCCAATTCCCAAATTTGACTATCAGTAAAAGGGTAAATTGTGAAGCAGACCATGTTACCATTGGTATCAGGCATTATGGAGGCATTAAACCCCTCTATTTTTCAATGAATTTTATAATGACTTTGTTTCAGTCTTCAAAAAACATTTTTTGAGAGAAAGAACTCTAAGGATATCTGTTGAAGTTGCCAAATTTTTAGAGAAAAAAGGGACGATAGAAAAAATGGAAAATCATAGTATCATAAGAATATTTTGTTCAAAAGAAAATCCTTCCTTTCTTCCATATTATGTACCTGATAAATTATTCATCATAGAGGTAGAGAGGAAATATAATTTTTGGTTGCACTTTTTCCATGAAAAAAGGAAAAAACAATTTATTCCTCTACCATGGAATATTGGAGAATTCGTATTGAGAAATATAAATAAAATTGATAAATTTGCAAGTCATTTTAACAATGTCAGTTTGAATTATGTTGAAAAGATCAAAGGTTTTGATCCAAACAAAATATCTATTGAACATATGTTATCAGTAGGGTTTAGTAATTCTTTCATTCAAACTATTTTTAGTGAAGAAGAAGAATTCAATATCCAAAACACCCCTGTACATAACACTGGTGATTTAGAAACATTACTTAGTAGTAATGATCTTTACAAGAAAAAAGGAAAAAATCCCGGTGAAAGAAGTGCTCAATCTCCAATTTTCACTCCGAATAATGCTACATATAGGAGCAATACTCCATCGGCCCACCCAATTAAGAAGTTTGTCAACAATAGTTCTAGTGGAAGAGGATATAAGAATCCTCCCTCTGGAAAAATTGAAATTTCACACAAATTACCCGTGAGAAAGAAAAGAAAAACCCCATTGCAGGATGAAGAAAATAATCTCATAGAAAATGATATTCAAAGCTTCTCCTTAGAAGATATGGAATTAGAAGAAAACATCAAAAATATATTCCCTACAATAGAACAACGAGAGCATGTTTTTTAGCAAGATTTTATATTGGAAGTTTTTGGGAATGAAACTTTTAGTGAGGAAGAATCCTTCACTTTTTAGAGCATTGTTTTTGATAAAGAATCTAAAAATATGATTGTAGAAAGAATTGACCAGAAAAATAAGAAAGGAAAATCCTGCTTATAGGTTAACCTCAAGTATATGTGATCGTCCCAAATTTCCAAAATTCATAAGGCAAACGAGGATACACTCGATGATTCTATTGATGGTTTAGAGGCTAAGAATGCCAACTTAAAGAAAAAGATCAAAGAATTGTAAACTACCTTGATGCCTCTTCCCATTTTAGCTAGCCCTTTGACATTGATAAAACCAACCTCACTTGGTATCAAGTTCAAAGGATCATCAAGTTTTCTTACAATGATTCAAAATTATGTTGAGAAAAATATTAAAAAAAGAATGTCACTGGTAATAGAGGCCTAGGAAGTCTCTAAAAATATTGTTTCTTTTGGTTCGAGAGCACATGCATTTCATGAATATCTTCAAGTTGATTCTAAAAATGAAGAAGGATTTTATACAGATGTTGTTTTACCATTTTGGATAAAATTTTCAAACATGATAGAAGTGAGGAGGAGAGAAGAATATATGCCTTCTCCCAGTCGAATCAAACAGTGGAACGCCTATTGGAAAGAAAAGATTAATAATCTGAGAAATATTGTCCAAGCATGCAATGAAGTTATAGTAAAAATATAAGAACTATTCAAAAGGCTTACTGAAATAGATTTAGTAGGTAGCACTAGTGAGGTTCAAGATCCTAAATTAATATTGAATTCAATGTTTATGAAAAAGAAGCAGTTTGATGAACACATGGAGATATTAAAAGGATTATCGGCTGAGAAATTTAATGGCATAATTGAGTATGGTGAAGAATAAATCGCTAATTGGCTTATCGATTATTCTATGAAAAATCAATATATTGAAGAATAGATCCATGGTATTTCTCATGACCTAAGAGATTTAGAAGGTGAATTATTTAATATCAAAATTAGACACAAGATAAATGTTGTGCCCATGAATAATTACATTGAGGATTGGTTTAAAAGGGCAATTGATAAGTTAACTAAAGAGGGCCAAAAAATGGCAGTTGGGACAGTTCCGGTAACTGTCAGCAAGGAGAATAAAAGGACAACAACAAGCATGTGAAAATCGAGAGATACCATCATAGTCTTGTAGTTTTGCACCTGCCCACCTTCTTCTCTCCACAATATTCCCTGTTTATATTTACTTTTATGGTCCGTGGGAGCGTTAATCCCAATCCTCTGGATAAACACATTTTAATTTCAAAGCATTGTAATAGACCTTAATATATTTCAGAAATCCCAAGAGAACTAAGTCGGGATCAGTTTTGACAGTGTTTTATAACTCCGAGTTTTGAGTATAAAATATTTGAAATTGGTGTATCATTTTCTTCCTTTGAGCTTTACATGTGTTTACTCTATCAAATTTATCTTATGTGTCTGGATCATCTTCTTTTATTTTTATGCATGATCATAAATATTTATTTTCACTATGATGGATATGAGGAAATTTTATTTATATTCTCAAATGTGTGATGTGTGAGGTTCGTGGTCATCTCTCAAGAATTCTCTTAAAATAAAACACTTTTATTTTTCTGTAATTTTTATCTTTCTATGAGTATACGAGTGGACTTTCTCAAGGTCCTATATCATTTTTTAAATCTAAATTATCAAAGAATATAATAAACCAAAGAGGAGTACCAACTCTATAAAAATGCAGGAGGATTTACATCCTCATGAGGTTGTCGTTTCGGTCCTGACAAATTCAAGCGTCAACACAACCCAACATTCCCTTCAAGGGAAGCTAATTCAAATAATATAAGACTGTGATCTGAGTTACCTCCAAAGGACACCCATTGTCGAAATTGGAGGGATTATTTAAGAAAGGCTTCTTCAATTTGTTTTGAAACATGGGCCTCCCTTGTTCTCATATTTCTCCAAGTAGGCAAGAATTTTGCAAGCATGATGTCCAAAAGGTCAACGAGTTCCTAACTTAGCAATAAAGAACTCAGCTAGAGGATCCACTTGGGTAGGTGATCCCAAAATATTCGAGGTTACTGAGGAGAAATTTAGGTCACCTCCTAACACCATTAAACCATTTTGGAGCAAAGACTTTTGAAGGAGAGACTCCCAATACTTTTTCCTTTATGAATGCGGACCATCAATATTTATGCATGCAATCCCCTTTGCCAATTCTAGTGAGTACAATGAGGTTCCAAGGCCAAAAGTAAAATCCCAAGAGTTTGAGAGAGCTAAAGAGTCTTTTATCCTTCCAATTATCAATCCCCTTGCTATACCCAAGGCATCAATAAAAGTATAATCTCAACCCTTCAAAACAATGGATACATCCTTTACCACTTTGTCTCCTTATGTCATAGTTTTTTGTGATAAGATGATTGAGGGTTTATGTACGTCAAACAATGTCTTTATGGCTAATTGTTTTGGAGGAATTGGAGAGTCATTGACAATTTAGAGAGAGGGAAATCATTTGGAAACCTCCCCAGGGGAATTTTCTCTAAGAGCCCCAATCAGAGATTGTTGTTTTCTACTTTGAACCTCAAAGGTTGTTTGTTTATGGGCCAAAGATAGGTAGGATTTTCACCCTCTCTGGGGAGGTTTTATTTCCTTTTCTTCTTTTCATAGTAATCCCCCAATGACTCCACCCGTGAAGAGGGTAACTACCCTAGCCCAAGGTCTAAGGTTATACTTCATTGATTTAGCAGATTGAGTTTCTTGAAGAACACCTGAATCCATCGAGAGTCCAAGGGAGCTTGTAAAGATATCCGGGGAAGGAATTGTTTTAGAAAAAGTACTCAACCCATAAAAATGGATAACGGGGGAAGGCTAGGAGATTTTATCCTCGAGATACTAGGTATAAAGTCCATTGATTGGACTTCAACTAGTTTTGAAATTTCCACCTTCCATGAACTGAAACAAATATTCTTAGAATTTTGTAAGTGAATAGGAGAAGAAGAAGAAGAATTTAGATTACCTAAGAATTCCTAACCAAAGATGGGTGGCACAAGATGATCTTTGTGCTGTCATGTCCGGTCCTCTATTGGAGTTGATACTAGTTGGCTATGTTGTATTGGGATTTTAGTGTCCTAAGCCTATTTTAGAGGAGGTTGGGAAGAAGCATCAAGTTCCTTGTGATCATTATGTACCCAAAAATTTTGCCCGAGAGGAAGAGAGAAATCCTTTGTAAGATGCCTGTAAAAGTGACATTGACTCCATTTAAAATGAATTCCTTTGTAGTCCAAAGATTAATTGTAGATAGAAATCTCCTTTCTAATTATAATATAGTCTACCAGACCCTTAGAGAGTTCCAAACTAAAGAGAATGTGGGCCATTCCAATGTAACATGATTCCTTGCAAGAGTTGTCCACGTCATAAAATAAACCTAGGGAATTCTCAATTTCCTTGAAGACATCATCTAATCATAAAATTAGGGGTACACCTAGGTGCCTGACCCAAACTAGCAAAAATTCCATGTGGGCAAACTTTGTGTTGAGTTCTAGGTGCATTTTTTCAAGAAGATATCTTGGGATCCCCAAGTACATGGAGATTTTTTTATTTTATTCACATCTTCTATTGAGTAAACGATCCAAACCAACCATCCTTTAACCAATATCATTATGTGCAACGTGTATCCCATCATACTTGTGAAATTTCCCAAAGTCTAAGATTTTAGGGCTTTAACATTCATCCTCTTGCTTGGGAATCATCCCAATATGGTTGAATCCTCCAAGTCCATAATCTCACAGAGCTTGATTCCCTCTCCCAATTCCATATTTATGGCTTTCTTTTTCTTCTTTACACACTTGCGAAGTTTTTTAGATGTCCCCAAACCTCCCGATCACAACTCCTCCTTGTTACGGGTCAAGGATTTACTAGATAGAGCTCCACTCATTAGATCTCCTAACAACACACCATCGATAAAATATCACTCATCAATACCTCCCACTGATTTAGAGACAACTAGATTTGGAGAGCATAAAATTCCTAGTAGCATATCTAAAGGCAAAGCACCATCATCAATTGAAATAGTTAACGAAATCATGTGAAGCAAGTGCGGCGGCTAGTCTGTGAATGAACTCAATGAATAACAACCATGATCCACTAGAAACCCTCCCCCATGTATTCTTTGTTGTATTCCCTTAGTGATATGACGACCTAATGAAGCATATGTCATAGAGACAAATGATTTCATCGTCAACGGATCCACCTCAACGTGTTAAGTGCTTGAGAGGTCTTGAATCATATCGTCCATGATAGATAATGTATTATACACTAGTGGGTGGTATCCAATCTAAGATTTCTAATGTGGAGGAGGGTCGTGGTCACATTATGACTCCATTGGTACATACCAAATCTATTATCCTTCCAATAAGTCGTATGTGTAATTAACGACCTCATCCTTAATTTCTCCATGTTCACTGGAGAGTCTTGCAAAGGGAACCATAGTCGATAGTAAAAAAACCTAGGCCTTTAGAAAAACCATAGTTGTAGACATCACTTAATAATTCCATTTAATTTGAAGAGACTTCTTCATCAAACCAGTAAATAAAATATACATTCTCTACACCAATTAGATGATCCCGTCTTCATGATATTAGTTTTATGTACTTTCAGTTCTATAGGATTTAGATGTTGCGCTAATTCATGCTTTATGTAGATATGAAAGGTAATTAATAGCCAAGCTTGAGGCACATATATTATTACTTGATTATCTACTAGAGTTAAATACACCAATGAAGGCTTCGATTGTTTGAGTCTAACTACAACACTCAATGGATGGGATTGATTGATTTTTATAACTCTTGAGTTTTGAATTATCTAAGAGAATATCAATTATTCCTCCCTATGTATCTAGTACTTATTTGAATAATTATCAGTCCAGACATGCATTGAATAGTGATCTTTGTCACCCAAATGCACATACAACAATGTTTCCATCGACGTCATTTGATCTGAAGAGCTATTTGAGTTAGTGTTATTGTAGAAACCCTACTGGTACCATCGAATCTGTGATGGTTGAATCTACTATCGTCTAGTGGATTTGGTGTGCATGCTTGAACAAAGCTAGGAGTGACATGTGTTTAATATTCACTTGTTCTCTAAAACCATTGCAATCCCCTAGAAATTCCCCAATGTACCTAGTTGAACAACTCAGTGAATCTCATGTCATGGTATACTAGTATCACTTACCTATGCATTACTTGAATATTCTCAAGGATATTAATATTCTTTGATGGTCACGTTGGCACTTTGATTTCATTCTATACTTCGGTGCACAAGTGTAGTTGGGTGGGAAGATATTAGGATTTCATTTCCCTTTTATATATTAGTGCTTGTTTTTTTCTTCATTGTTTTTAGTTAGTTTCTTTATGTTTGACTTTTGGGAGTTGTTTGATTACATTTGTTTTAATTTATTTTCCATTTTATTCTATGCATATTGAACTTCATTCATTCTTAGATCAATTAGTTCATTTCATTTTTCGATACATCTCCATTGTTGAATGAATGCTAGGGCTGCCTTGTTGAATGATTAACTAAGGGTGTTTCCTGTGATATTGATGTTTTCTCTTAAATGGCTTTGACTCACCTTCTACTTGCCTTAGTGATGAACAGGCTCTCTGACTATATTGATCTACATGGATAGTTCATTGCATGTGTGGCCTACTCTTTGGGTCTTATTGTTTCATTAATCTCTTTGGATTGACAACCATGATGATCCTTGCTTGTTTCTTCAAATGATATTGTTTTTCTTTCGGTGAGGTTGGTGAATAGTTGGTTAATTTTTGCCTTTGAGGATGTAAAGGTTCTCTTGTTTCGCTAAACAATTTTGCATGACTTGGGTTCTTGCATTATTTCATTAGCGATCAATGTGTCTCATTGTTGAACTTGATTTGGTTTTGAGAAAGTTATGTGAATTTTTAACTGTGTTGATCCTCTATAGTTGTTCCTCTAAGATTGGTGCATGTTTCCCAAATTGATTAGTTTTTTTATGGAAGTTTAGATGGGTTGGCACTTGTTGATAATTTGATCTTTGATTCTTTCATAAAATTTCCTTTGTTAATCAATGCTAAAATTACTGCTTCACTCCTTTCATTCGGTCATTCATTATTTATGATTGAATGATGTTCAAATATTGAAGAGTATTGCAAGTGCTCAAGTGTTATTTTCTTAGTATTACTTTACATGCATAAATGTATATTAACTATACTTGCTATCAATGCATGTGGAGGTAAACAATGATTGCACATCTCACACCTTAGAGGCACTCTTAATACAACTTACATAATCATTGAATGCACTTGTTTTCATAATTAATGTCTTGATTACATTTGAATGCTTATAACTAGATGGTTGCTTGAGATTTTCTCTGAGTTTAATTGAATGACTATCCTGGGTTTGATGATTTCTCAATATTTCTCATTGCTACATGATGATATCAAAAGTCATTTACTCAAAAGGATCTTATTGAGTTGCTTATGCTTTGGTAATTTGGTTGTGATAATTCTATTTTCTCGTTGTGGAAGATCCACAAATGGTTTTTACCGGTTGAAGTAGTAAAAGTATTCATGCTCAAGAATAAAATGCATGGTAACCAAAGCACATATCAATACACATTACAGTAGAGTATTATTTTTCTTGACAATGTTACATAAGTACTTGTTAGTTTCATTATTGCTTAGTGCTTTATCATCATTTTTTAGTGGATATATAATTCGACCATGATGATTAATGCTTATGTAATGATAATAGTAATCCATATCTTCCATCAATGCACACTCGTACATGTTGCTAGGAGATATCCTTATTGGACATAATATCAAAGGAAATAACAAGCATAGAATAAATCATAAACCAGGGAATTCAAGTGGTAAGTGACATGACATCGTATTTTTTTTACTATCCACCCTTCTAAATGTGGACTGGTTCTCATAAAAAAAACATCCATTTATGTAAATAAAATACATGAAAGTAAAATGACTCATTTTCCCTTTCTAAAGCAAGCAAGGTAACCCAGATTTTTATGTTTCTCTTGCACTAATGTAAACTCTCCTAGGTTGTTCATATGGAGTCTTAAGTCTATATTGCATTTGTGGTTGGTAGGGTCTTATTTGATTTTCTCTCCACATCTTCTTGCATGCTCTATTAATGAATTTATAGGAAAATTATTAGGGTAGGGAATGAGACTCCCATGGTTTAATAGATGATATAATCTGTTGAATATAAGCTTCTCCACCAATTATAAATCAATCATAATGACGATTGCACACCTAAGAAGCTACATTTTGTCCAAGAGGTATTTTAACAGTACATATTTGCAAAGCATGGAAACTATGCACTCTCAAGCAATGTATGAATCAATTGATCACCCCAGGTATCCATAGCCTTCCAATGAAGTCACTAAGCTTGCAAAATGCCTCTAATAGTACAATAGGACATCTTTAAATGAGAAAAGATAAAGTGGAAATGCTAAAGACTAAATACATCTTTGATATTGCAGTTGAATGTGTAAAGAGAGAATCAATGCATCTAAGACTTGTGTGGAGGATCCAACTCAGAGCATGATAGTCATGGGTTTCTAGATAAGTTATAATGAAATCTCCAGTGAAACAAGCAGGTTTCAAGGACACCAACGTGAATCTAATGGATGACAAATACTTCTCACATTGTAAATTACTTATCAGATCCTCCAGACACAATGTTGTACTTAAATGAACATGTGGATGAGGTGTTATCTTTTCCAATGATATGTTTGGCCTCTATACACTCTAGAGTAGTTGAAAATGCACTTGTAGGCTAAAACACACTTGGTGAAGGAATGTAGCAACATATTGAAACAAGGAATGATGGAATTTTCCTCCCAAGGCTAAAATGCACTAGTGAGACAATTGTAGCGGCAAAGCAAGATGGTATGTGATGCATTTTGGTCATAAAAGCTCCATTAGATTGTGTTTCGAGTTTAAAATGAACTAAGAAGAAAAAAAAAAATCTAACATAGTTGTAGCATTAGCTTAAAGCATCAAGTGATGTGTTTTGCTCAAATAAGCTTTGTTCGACCCTGTTAAAGGGTAAAAAAAACAGAAAGAGGCAAAACACACTAGCTAGGAGTCTGCAACAACAAAACAATTTTGTCAGTTATGAAATTTTCCCTTCGGGGATTTATAGTACCCCACCATTCGTTAAAAAAAACACGGGGGAAAAAAATGCTATAGTAGGGAGGTTGTGGTAGTGAAGTAGGATGGATAATGATACGTTTTTTCCTTTAATACTTTGTTGAATGTTGGCACAAGCTAAAAAATGTATGGGGACCAAAAAACCAACTAGTTAGGTAGTTAAGGAAGTATAACAACTTAGTGAATGAAGCATTTTTCTCTTTGGGGTTTTTCCCGACCCCACCACAAGCAAAACACACTAGTTGGGTAGTTGAATAAGCAATCTAAATAAACAAGTGATGCATTTTTACCTTTGAGGCTTTGTTAGACACTACCACAAGCTAAAAAAATGCATTGGGACACAAAACATGCTTGTTGGGTAGCCAGGGAAGCAAAATAGAGAAGCAAGTGATGTGTTTTTCCCTTGGGTAGCCTTGTCAAGAACCCATAGATGGTAAAAAATGCATTGGAGGTGAAAATGCAGTTACATCAACAAAGAGATAAGGGAACCAACATGTTTTTGCTCAAGGAACATTGTATGACTTATCAATGTGGTATTTTCCTCCTCAGATGAACTTGGGTGGAAAGATCTCATGTGTTGATCTTGGATTAACAATGCTTAGACTTAGATGCACCTCTCCATGATTAACAAAAGCCTTTATTGACGTACATGTTTATTTATTGACAAATTGATTTTTGTTTATCTCTCTGCAAGTGAAAGCAATTTTCCCAAGGTGACATTGTGCATTTGTGAGAGGAAATCCAATCTCACATTTCTCTTATTCATCAATTTCATTTCCATTATTTTAATCCTTTCCCATTGACAAAAAATTATTTTTCCCGTTAGCTAGTTACACTTGCTTTGTTATTTTACCTATTTAGCAAGTTATCAAGGTGACCGAGGTAATGTAGTACCCTTTATATCATGAAAATTGTATTCCAAGAATGGTTTTATGATATTATATTGTTTTTCCAAAAGATTTTGTATGTAGAGAGTTGAGTGATATAAGAGGATTCACGAATGGGGATGAGGGAGAATGAACCCAAGATTGAAGCGCCAATGAAATTTCACTCAAGTGCAAGAAATAAGAGGGAGCCCAAGTCAAACATGATAAGGAGGGATACAAAGTGTATCACTCAATGCAAGAGAAGTGAAATCCGTTGAGTAGGTTCCATGTTGAAAGAGGAACAAAGTGAAGAGGTTGATAAGCACTACTCCCAATAAAGCAACACATGTGAAGTCAATACAATTTCCAACCAAATGCAAATGCAAGGAATGCTCATAAATGAAGGTAAAGTATTCAAACAAGAATGAGAAAGTGGAAATTCAAGTGATAGGAGTGTATGCCATTGAGTCAAGGGTTGTCCTTGATTAGTCTCACATGTGCGAGTGTATATTATAAATGAATATTTTTTATTAATCATTTATCATCACAAACTTGTTTAAATAGTCAAAGTGAGGATGAGATGAAATTCTAGTGGGTTAGAGTTATACAATTTCAAGAGTCACATAACACTACAAGGAGAACATCTTCTAGTGGAGGTTTTTACGAAACCTTCCTGAAAAGTTCATCCCTTATTTGTTTATAGCGGAGGTTGTTAATGGAGATATGGGGCTGAAGGTTTTTACATTGGTGCACTTAAATCAGACAAATGAACTAGTGTGCTCACAAACATAAACACCCCAGTGTTGAACTAATGAGGCACTAATGCGCCTTATTGTCGAGCGCACTGTGATAAGGTTACAAAAATACCAAACTGAATTTCATTATCACATTTTATTCAGTGCTTCCAATCACTCACACAAGTATTGATGCCCACATTCCTTCTACGATCACCCCATTTTTAGTGCTCTACAGTGTTGCTTCCTCGGTTGGATAGCTTTTCCAATGGATTCCTTACATTTTCGAATTTTAGAAAAAAATGTACATTTTCATTTTTTCTCTTCGTGGAAATCATGCCTCATAAGGCAAGAAGAGACTAGGAAAATTGTATGTTACCTTTTTATTTTCAATTTCATTGGATTAAAATTTAAAATTGGGCCTAAATTTGGTCATTTTTTACATTGTTTTTTTAATTATGCATGGTGTGATTCACGAGTTCAACTCACACCAAACTTATCGTTGTGTTAATTGAATTTACAGGAAGTATTGCTACCAATGCATCTAAAATTGTACAATGCACTACTAAAACTAAGCATTGTGCACTACAATGACAAGTGTGCATTACCCATGCATTATAGAGAATAAGCCACATTGGTGTGTTATAGATAATAACCCGCACCAGTGCAATCCATTGCACCACACATAAAAAAATAGCATGGCGGTGCATTTCATAGATAAAGTAGCACCGGTGAGACAAAAATAACATGGAGCACCGTGAAAATTGTGGTGCTTGTTTTTTGATAGAGCACATTGTTCACAATGCATATTGTCTATTGAAGGTGCACTAGTTACTTTACAACATTTGTTTTGCAAACGGAAATTAATTTATGTTCTTGATAAACACAAAATGGTTATATATGTGTGTGTTTTAAATTTCAATTTGTTTTATCTATGTGTGTGTGTGTGTGGCCAAAAAGAGTTGTATGTGAATCAAAGATGATGACAATGAGCACATGAGCAACAAAAGTTCAACATGTACATATTTGTACATGAGTGGGAGGCTAGATAGGGGTAGAGGATTACTCAACTTATTGCACCTCGGACTTGTGCCCTTTTGAGGAATGTTGGCCTCCTTAAGTTTTATAAGGAGGCTACATCCCTCATGGGGGAATCTTCCTTTTTACAGCAGTTGATCCGTCAATAGGATCATGCTAGAAAAGCATTCAGGGTTGATCTCGATGTGTGGTATCAACCCACAGAGGAGGATATTTATTTTATCATTGGGATAT
>JASDQU010713624.1:0-18055 GCA_032191745.1 Picea mariana | reverse complement strand
ATCAACCATGCACCAACCTGTACCAAACAACCTGTAATCAACCTGTACCATAAACAAGTGCATCCAACCATGTACCAAGTATGTACCAATCATGTTTCAACTACTCATCAACTATCACTCATTAATATGTACCAACATCATCAACTATACACCTCATGTATGTGCCAACTCGTCAACTACTTGTCTCAACCATGTACCCAACATGTACCTTAACCAAAATCCCTCATCAATTTCATCATCCAAATATGATTTTTAACTCTGTAATAGACTTGGTGTATATGATCACATACCTGTAAACCTTCCTTAACTTTAACAACAAGAGACTCGCATTTTCATCAAACTTTTCTTTAATCTCACATGACTAGTTTGGGATTAGTCAACAACCCTAACTTGAAATAATCATAACTATGTACCTGTAATGAATAAAGATCTGAAAATAACACACAATGTTCTTTAGTTTATTTAATGCAATTCCTCCAAGTTTCACTACCTAGAACCTCTCATAAAAGGATTTATAGCAAAAATGACATACATTGTTGAATTCTGGCTTATTCTAGAGATCGCCCTTGTAGAGCGTGCCCCGCACAGGATATTTGTTGAATATATATGAAAATGTTACACATAATACTACAGACTATACTCTAACCAACACATTTTTTATTACTTAATTTGGATATGTTATGAAGAAGTTATGATGTTTTTACCCAAAACACGTGTTTTAGACTAGTTTCAGGACTAGCCACAAACCCTGTTTTCCACATAGTGTAACTCCAAAAATACAATGACCCACAAGCTGAAATTTTTACCACATATACTTGGATATGTTTCCTCATTGTACTATCAATTTCACGGTCTGAATAATTCTAGAAAAAAAAATTATTGCGAAAATGGTGAGATGGCCTATAAATATCATACCTTAGAAAGCATCATCAAAAGAATTTATCCTCCCTTGAATTTTGGCCTTCTTTTCTTCACCTTCCCTTTGAAATCTGGCTTATATATCCTTTGGTTACCTCATTCACCTATATATATTCAATATTCTCAAGTGTGATATAAAATGAGAGAGCCTTGCCTCTTATTTATACTCTCCAAGTAGCTTCCTTAGAAGCATCTTCCAGGTCACTTTGCCCACTTTCCTTATTTTAGGGTTAACCCCCTTCTAATTTCTCCATTAAATTTATTATTTAAATAATTTATTTTGTGTTTAATTTTAATTATAGTGCACTCATCACTTCACTTTATTATTTACCTTCTAAAATCTCTTAAACCACTTTAACTACTTTGACCTTTTGGGGCTTCTAGATGACATATGAGGGTCCTCCAACTTCGTAAATCCATAAATCTCAAACCATGAGGAGTTATGTGACATGGCATGACATGTACTATCCATATAGAATAGTATTACCTTCAAATGTATTAAAACTCATACCATTATACATGAAACAACCTTGGGTCCATTACTCAAACCTTTGTGCTACTGAAATTCGCTACCAGACTTTCTTCAAGGGTTGACATCAATGAAAACCAACCTTAATCAACAATATTTTGGGGATGAGCCTCCCCAACAAGATGACAAGATGGATGAGGTAGCCTAGCAGCCTCTAGTATAGATACTAGACATGCCACTCAAGCCAGATTGGAGAGTCCAAACTAAGGTGGCAGATCGCATATGTAGTATGATTTCCAGGCATGGAGTGATACATGTACATGTTTGAGAGATATCATGGGTCCCATAGTTGTCTGACATATCAACAACCATTCCTTGTGACATGAACTCTTTGATGTATCATGTTGTCGATTCCCTCAACCTCATCCATAGGTTGAGGGATGTTGCTCATTCCACTTCATCTGGTTCATCTTCTAAGGATGATGCTCCTAATCCTCCACCGCATGATTCTCCACTACCTAGTCCTCCACCAAAATGACCAACATCCCTTCCACCACTTGGTCCTCCTCCTCCTCTACATGTGTCACCATTCACACCATCCAATGATCCTCCTCCTCCTCCTCCTCCTTTACATGTCTCGCCATCTACACCATCCACCAATACTCCTCCTCTACATGATCCTGGTGGAGATATATATCATACTCTACTTTTGTCATTGTTATTTTACATGGGTACTAAAATACCCTCTACCTATGGTAACAGAGGCACGGATGCCTCTAGGTCTAGTGGTGGACCTACCTAGTAGTAGTACATGACATGTATATTGATTGTTGTATATTTTACTTGAGATGTATATATGACATGTTTATTGATTTTGATGAGATGTATATTTGACATGTATATTTGATATGTATATCACTCATATATATTATGGTTTTTCATATCATGTTGATGTTGTTGTTGTCTGGTTTATAAAAGGTATTAGGAGTCCGCTAATGATTAACATTATTGACAATTTCTTCATTTTAAAATTAAAATTTAGATGTATCACTCATTTAAATTTAGATTTTTCATATAATGTCTAACTCTTCTTCAAGGTGAATTATTTGTTGTCCAACAAGATACAATATGTTGATTAAACTTGTTTACAAAAAAAAATACATAGATATGATAAGTGAAATGATTGTGATATATGAATATTATGTCTTTTTCATATATTGTAATAATAGAATTATTATATAATTATTCACTAATAATAATAATGATGTAATAATAATGTTATTTTATTAATTTTGATTATTCAAAGATTAAAATACAAAGTTATAATAATCTTTGTCTTTCTTATTATCTAGCGAAATCGGTACCTAGGCGAGCTCGTACTTGCGTGACACAGGGTCGATTCCAATCGCTACCATTATAATCTCCAGGTGTATTGTTATGGTCCCATGTGTGATACACAGGGCTTTGCAAGGTTCGAACCAACGATGTCATAGGGAGTTCCTTAATAGTGCACTTTATCGCCAACTAACCTACACCTTCGGGACAACACATAGTTATAAAATAATTGTTTACTAATTTCACAATTGTTGTGTTTTAATTTTTTCAAAGGTTTTACTAATTTATATTATTCAACTATTATAATATATTAAACTTAAATTATTAAATATAAAGAGTAAAAAAAAAATTGATAGATATGCACTTTCGATGAAATGGTTTTACAATTTTTTACTCTATTACCAACTTTATGAATCTTCTATTAAAAAAGTAAGTAAGTATTAATTGAATATTATATTTAAAAAGTATGGTAAGTATTATATTTCATTGATTTTTTATTAAAATGTATGCAAATATTGGATTTGGTTAATGAAAGAAAAAAATAATTTGAATAATTGCTCTTATGAAATGTTATTTTTTTTATTAATTTTAATGATAAAGTTATAATAATTGTTCGTAGATATTGCACCTTCTACATACACACCTTTTCCATGGGTCGAATCTCCCACCCCCAAAATCCCTCACCCATTCTTAAATATTAAACATTCCCTTGAAGTTAGATCCTCCAAGTCAAGTTTCTCCTCATGTCCCCTCTCGTTAGATTGTGCCACTCTGTCCTTGTAACACCTATAACATTCATTCGATTTATCGTTGTTCTGATAATCCAACAATCTCTTAAACATTAATTTCCATGAATTTCCAAATCTGCCTTTGTTGTTTATCAATCCCTTTAATTCAACACTTATTATTAACACTACTCGTGACTCATATCTTAATTCCAATAAAAATGTGGTTCTCATATCCAACGATAGCACGACGACATCTTTAGTATCTAGGGATAATCTTAATCTGGGTTGCACATCTTTAACCAAAGAATTTATCAACAACCCTCAACCCCAAAACCTTTCCCTTCATTCGACTTCCATGGTCATAAATTTATCTTCCTCTGATATCAATCCCCCTTCCCTTCATCTTTTATAGTAGGGTTTTAATTTCACCCATGTTCCTCAATGTATTCCCATTGAAGATATCATTAGCTTGATAGAATTTGTAACACAATAGCTTCCCCCACATGAAGTTAAGGAAATTAGGTAGGATTGTGGAAGAATCCTTCATCTTTCCAAACCTCCTAAACCCAACATGACTAAAGAATAATTCCATTATATTCAACATCTTAATAATAACCCTGGTATCATTATATTAAAAGTCGATAAATGTAATGCTATTGTCGTTATGAATACCTCGGACTATGAATCCAAACTTTATGACCTTCTTTATTCTTCCTCCTACCAACCTTTCATTAAAAACCCTTTGAATACCATAACTAGCCTTGTCACTAAAGCCATCAAAGCTTCCTCCTTGGACCCGAACATTCAAAAGCATCTTATTCCTTATAACCCCAAAGTCCCCCATGATCTATGGACAACCTAAACTTAAAAAAAAATGCATCTCCATCGAACCTATAGTAAGCATTATAGTTTCCCCCACCCATTCCCTTGCCTTGTTTCTTACTAACAAACCTAATTCCTTTACTAGAAAAACTTCTTCCTTCATTAAAGACTCATATGATAAAAAAACGTGTGATCTTCACCTTGATGATGAAGACTTGATGATTACTTTTGATGTTATCTATTTATTTACCAAAAATTCCCATCTTGGAAGTCGTATACCTTATCTCCAAGTTGGTGGATCTTGAAACCCTTAACCTTATTGAAATATGCCTGACCTCAACTTCTTCACCTTCAAAGGCACTTTCTATGAACAAACTAAAGGTATGACCATGGGGTCATCCTTCTCCCCTGTGGTCACTAACACTTTCATGGAACATTTTGAGACCTTAGGCTCAAACAACTTTCATCTCAAACCTAAATGTTGGTTCATATTTTTTTACGACACTTTCGTTGGTTGGCCTCATGGCCAATCCTTGTTAACATCCTTCTCCAACCATATAAATAACATTTCCCCCCATATCCAATTCACTATGGAAATAGAAAAGGATAATTCTCTCCCCTTTTTGGATGTTCTTATCTTTCGCCTCCCTAATGTCTCCCTTACCCACCAAGTTTATCAGAAAAAGACTCATACCGATAGATACCTTCATTCCCAATCCCATCATCATCCTGTCCAAAAATTAGATGTTCTAAAAACTCCGATTACTTGAGCCATTTGAATCTTTGATCCCCGGTTCCTCAAAAAAGAAAAATCCCACCGAACTAAGGACCTTATGTCCAATGGTTACTCCATATTTCAAATTAACAAAGGCTTCCACTTAGCCTGCAAGCCCAAATCGAACAACTCTTCCTGCCCTTCGCCACCCCTAGCTGTCATTTCTCTTCCTTACATGCAAGGCATTGTTGATCACATTTCTAAAATTCTGGCTAAAACAATATCAAAACCATTTTCAATCCCTTTAAAACCCTCAAACAATGTTTTAGATCCACTAAGGATAAATCTGACCCAATGCTTGGCCTAAGAGTTTACCAAATCCCTTGACCCTATGGTAAATCATACAATGGCCAGACTGGAAGATCCTTCAAAGCCCATCTCAAAGAGCACCTCGCTACCCAACCCACAATCACATCTATAAATAAGCTATTGTTGAACACTCTTTAAATCTAAACACTTAATTTGTTTTTACCAAACAAAAATCATGGTTGTTACTCATCTCATGTATTCTTGAAGCTATGGAAATTGAAAAGCATCCCAATAATTTTAATCGTGATTATGGGTATAAACTCAGCCAATGTTGGAAGCCTGTCATTTATCACCTTAGTCATCAAACCTAATTTGTTTTCTTCCTCCTATGGCTTTCCCATCTACCCCTTTATCGTTAGTTGTTTTCCTTTTCATCTCCTTTGATCCTCTTATATAATATCTTACAACTAACGTCTCATTAATTTTATAATTTATGCATCCCTTCCCCCAGGGACTTTTTTCCTAATTTAATCCTTGACTTATTAATTAATTAATAAGTTTTCCTTGAACTTCTTATTATTATCAATTATTTTTTAATTTCGATTTTTCTTTCAATAAAAAATTTAATCTCGTCATAATTATTTTTAATTCATCCTTTAATTATTTTTATTTCATCCTTTGATTATTTTTAATTTTATCCCATCCTTTGATTATCTCTTTATTAATTTATAACGACTATTTTTCATCAATTTAAAACAACTATTTTTTAGTCCACTTTTCCTCAATGTTCTTATTAAAAATTTATGCTTTAAAAGATTACCTTCAACACTCTTTTCAAACATTATTGATTCATTTGTCCCTGATGATGGGTGGAGTGTCCACTCGAAATGTTGAATGTTTCAAAACTCCTTACATAATTTATATCCATAAATATCAAGCAACATTATGAGAAACTGTGAAAATATGCACACTCTAATTATAATAGTTATATTTCATATTTAATATTTTTTATTATTTAAAAATTATAATTAATTAAATTTAAATCATTCAATATGAAAATAAAATAATTAATAATAATGAATTTTAATATACACAATTTGTTTTAAATTATTTTATGATTTTTTTCTCTATCACCACATTATGAATCTCCTCATAAGGAAGTGTAAGTATTCAATTTGGTTAGTGAAGAAAATAATTAATTTGTTAAGGTTAGAATAATATTAAATTAAATTCCCCAGATGTGGGTGTCACCACATTCCACCTAGCGAGCACCATGAACCCTCCCGGTGCATGAAACAATGGATTGGTGCACTCCACCTCACCCTCCCCTCATGTACATTAACTCGTTTCTCTCCCCGAGGTGTTGGGCCTTAACTCTACCACATGCTCCAGCTTGTCTCCTGCATGGTCACAGTATGATGCCTTCGTTCGGGCGCATGCAAAGAATGAGGGCATTGAAGGCCCAAGACATAAGATCATCTCCTCGTGGAATTCATCATTATGTCTCCCTCGACCATCTTGTTGAGGTCATTTCCCGCTTCCGAAAAATTCCCTCCCCTTTTCTACTCTCCCTTTATTTTCCCCCTTCTACACTTACCCATTTTTCCCTTTTCTTTTTTCCCTCTTACTGCCCTTTCTAGTTCTAACACTTAGTCACATTTTAGACCGTGGGTTCTCGGGTTTGCAGACTTACAATTTCTCACCTCCCTCTACAACTTCACATCATGAGTCCAACCGACCATCGTGTTGTTCCATACTTAGCCAATTCTATGATCGCAGGTTCCCGGGTTGATGGGATCGAGCTTTCATGGTCTCATGTTCCGTTATAGACACATTGCACCAAAGAGTTCTGCGATCTAAATTTCGATCCCCAGACTCTTCGAACTGCCTAAGTGTCATTTCGCCTACATGAATCCATCCGACCACCGTGTAGTCCCACACTTATCCAATTCTATGCCTCATACCATTGCGGGCTCTCAGGTTCACGGGTTCCCGGGTTCACAAAAATATCAAGTCACATATTGCCCCCGTCCGTCCCTGCCACCCTCACGCCCTTCCCAATGCACATTTACTATGATTTTAATGCTAATAACTCACCATACATGTTCGAAATGATGGTCATTAATAAGCGAAAGGCTCAAGGATATCTCCTATTAAAATGGATTAAACGGGATTTACGGAGGATTATATCATCTCCCTCCAACGTTCATTCCTAACATAATTTGGATCAAGGGAAATTTTTCATCAATTTATGGTAGCAAAGAGAGGATCAAATTTTTCAGTGGTCCAGGGCATATTCCTATTATTCATCCCCTTTTTGCCCAGAAGGAAATAATTTGGACGTCTAGAATTGCATGCGCAAGGTGTGTCCCGAAAGTTTTTTATTGTAAGGATTTGGTCACCTGGTGTGCTAAGAGATACATTCCAAGCCATTGGATCATCCAGTTGTGGGACCATTCCCATGTCTCTTTGTCACCTTGGGTTTTCTATAAGATGTTGAGGCTTCTCGAGCCAACACTCACCTTCAAAGGTGAAGATTGCAGAGTTCTTAAAAAAGCACGACAATGGACTGAACCTCTTACCTGAATTCCTAGAGAACCCAACAGTCATCCCCGAGGAAATCACAAGATTGCGGGTTGGCTCATTTAAAAATACCTTCCCGGAAATTGCATGGCCTTTTATGAAGATAACAGGATAGGAAACCACCGCCAGCATCTCCCGGATGATTCTTTACATTCTGTATTTTACGGTCAAATAACAGTCCATCTTCGATTGAGGTAAGTTTATTTCCATTGAAATATATTCCCAATTGGTGCAATACAAGAAGGAGAAACAATTATTTATGTTATCTTATTTGGTTTTCATGATAGCGCATTGCTATCAGTTCTCGAGATTATCTGTGTGCAAGAAGGTAAACTGTGAATTTGACCCAGTAAGATTATGGTATCAAACATTGTGGAGGCACAAGGCCTCCCAACATTTTTATGAAATCTTTAATGATTTTGTATCAGTTTTTAAAGAATTTTTGTTTGGAAAGAACGCTCCTCGGATGTATGACCAAGTGAGTAAATTCTTTGATAGGAAGGGGACACTAGAACAAATGGAAAATTATAATGTTATAAGGATTTTTAGATCCAAAGAAAATCCTTCCTTCCTTCTGTGCCACATATCTGACAAAATGTTTGTTGTTTAAATAGCAAGGTAGTACACATATTGGTTGCATTTTTTCCATGAAAAGAGAAAAAATCAATTCATACCTCTGCCTTGGAAATTCGAGGATTTCATATTCGGAAATATGAACAAGATTGATGAATTCGCGGGCCACTTCCACAACCTCAATTTAAAATATGTTGAAAAAGTAAAAGGGTTCGACCCTAGTGGTATTTTTGTAGAACATATATTGGTTGTTGGTTTCATCAATTCTTTCATTAACATTATTCTGAATGAAGACAAAGACAATGCCTCAGGCACTCCTTCTCGTGACATCGGCAACCTCGAGACAATACTCAACACCAATGAGTCATACAAGAAAAAAGGAAAAGGTCTGGGTGAGAAAAGTGCCCAATCCCTGACTGTCACGCCAAAGAGTACAACATCTCGGAGCAACGCTCCAATGACATACCCAAGTAAGAAAGTAACCCATAGTTCTTCAGGAGGAGGAGGAAATAAGAACCCTCCTTCCAAAAAAATTGAAACTTCTCATAAACTTCCCTTAAGGAAGAAAAGAAAAAACATTGTGCAAGAAGAGGAGGGACCTCGAGGAGAAAGTGATATCCATGACCTCTCCCTCGAGGATATGGAACTCAAAATTGACATCGAGAAAGTGTTCCCCAACGTCGACCAGCTAGGGAACACTACTCACTATAACCCTCAAATGTAAATAATTGAGACCGAGACCTTCGACGAAGAAGAGTCTTTTGCATTTCAGAGCATTGTTTTTTACATCGAATCCAAAAATTTGATTATTGAGAAAAGAGATGTAAAGAATAAGAAGGGGAAATCTCATTCAAATATTAACCTATGGAACATGTACCCTTCCCAAATTTCCCAGATACACCGAGCAACTAGAGATGCTCTAGACAATTCTATTGGAGGCCTTGAAGTAGAGAATTTCAGGTTAAAGGAGTGAATCAAAGAATTGGAGGAAGCTTTAATGCCCCTTCCTGTACTTGCTAGTCCTTTAGCAATGATCGAGCCTACAACACCTGCGGAAAACTTAAAAGGATCGGAAATCCTCCTCACAACAGCCTGAGGCAATGTGGAAAAGAATATCAAGAAAATAATGGAATTAATAACAAAGGCTTGGGAGATGTCAAAGAGAATGGTCTCTTTTGGAATGAGAGCACATGCTTTTCATGAATATTTGCAAGAATATTTGAAAAACGAGGAAGGTTTCTACCTCGATGTGGTTGTACCATTTGGTGTTAAAGTTACTAATATGACAGAATTGAGAAGACAAGAGGAGGATCTCCCTTCTCTGAACTAAATAAAACAATTGAACGCATGCTGGAAGGAAAAGGTAAAAAAACTTGAATGGTATTGTTCAAGCATGCATCCAGGTTCAAAAAGGTTGTCGACAAGCTCATCAATGAAGGGCAAAGGACAGTTGAGACAGTTCCTATAACCACCGAGGAGAGCCATAAAAGGACATCAACGAGAAAGTAACAAACCACGAGATACCATCATAGTAAGTTCATAATGATCACGTTTTTTTGTCTCTATCAAGCTCTTCATCCAGTTACTCCACCTCTTTAAATAGAAAGGTTTAACCAAAGACTGATATTTTCCTTTTTTTTCTTCTTTGTAGGTCTTGTAGCCTTTTGCTGCCCTCTTTCTTCTTTCTACAAGATTCATTCTTATACATATTTTCTTTATGGTCCACAGGAGCCCCAATCTGAGTCATTATGACAAACACATTTTAATTTTAGAGGATATGTATTGAACTATATATATTTTTTAGAAATTCCAAGAGAGCTATTTTGGGAACAATATCGACTGTACTTTGTAACCCACTTTTTCTGAATATAAAGTATTTTAGGTTGATATATCATTATCTTCATTTGAGTTGCCCATATACTACTCTGTCAAAGTTCTCTTATGCATGCAGATCATTTTCTTTTAGTTTTTATGTGATCAGAAATCTGTATCCCTACTATGATGGATGTGAGGAATTTTTGTTTATTTGCTTTAAATGTATGAATGTGTGTGTTTCCTAGTCCATTCTTAGGAAATATCTTTTTAAAAGAAAAAAAAAAATGTTTTCTGTTATATTTATTTTAATTTATGTTGATGGACTTCTTATAAAAGTCCCACATTTTACAAATCTCAGACAGAGGAGTACCACCTCTATAAAAATGCAGGAGGATTCACATCCTCGTGAGGTTGTCGTTTCGGTCCCAACGGATTCAAGCATCAACACAGCTGGAACATCTCCATAGTCTGCAGCGACTCTGTTATCTACAGGTTGTTGTGGCCCATCCCCCTCTTCGTGCACCACAGGCTTAGACTCATACAAATGTCTCCCTGCAAGCGCACCGCCCCCATCTTGGAAAGAGGAGGTCGTGGAGGTCACACATCCATAAAACATCCTCCGCCTGTCATGGTCAACAAGGATGGATATGATCGCACAATTCCTAAATCTCTTTGGCGGTTGCTAGACGATTGGGAGGAGGAAGTAACAAGATCTCCCCCAACTTCCCAATGCACCTATAGGCATCGCTGCAGCTACTGGGTTGTGAAGAACCTTATCGCTCACTCCCTTCTCAACCTCCCAGGTGTGTTCACCCAGAGCCCTCCCAACTTGCCTCACTCGCCCCACTCCCCCACTGCATGCCCTCCTCCTTCTACGTCACCCTCCCCTAGCGTCCATCCCCCTCCTTATGTGACCCACCCTAGAAACTCAGATCCTCAGGACAAAACAAGAAAGCATGAGGTAGAGGTTCAACTTGGCAAGCAAAGCTCGTTGATGGCTCCCTTTATTAAGAGAAGAGGGCTCCCAGTCAAAAAACCAAGCTCGGATAGCTCCAGATCCTCTAGTGACAATGACTTCGATGGCGGTGACTTCAATGGCTGCCCAATTGTAGAAAATATCCCTCCGGGCGGCCCTCCAAGGGTGCCCAGCAAGAATGTTTAAATCCCAAGCTTGTCTTTATTTTTAGGTTTCTAACTCATGTTTAGTCTCAGGTTTTAGGATAGTTATTACACAGACAAACACTATAATCATTTTGGTAAGCATGGTTTCCCTTCAAAGGATAGGCAAGATGGTCAAGTTTTTTTTTCCAGCCTGGTTTCTCCGACAGGTCATGCCTCAATTTTCATGTTGCTTTGTCATTTTACTGGGATGAACACCCCATTGTCCACATATGATTTGCTTCTTGTATATTTATTGTATTTTTAATAGAATAGCTCCGGAATTTACAAAAAAAAATATTAAATTAAATTAATTTTATATTAATATTTAAAAATATAAAAATAATCAATAAAACTCAATAAATAAAATAAACAAAAGTCCCTTTGTAGATTTTATAGGACTTAGTACCCATATTTCATGTAATGATTGTATCTAACATGGATGTATATGCATCTATATATTCACAATAAACAAAAGAATTTTATTTTTTCATTAGCACACACTGTAATCTTTTCGTGATTTTGTTATCACTTGTCACTTTTTCTTTATGTAAGTGTATTAAGCATACATGAGTTATATGATGGTTTCCTTGTTTTTTTTAGGATATTAATCTTTGTTTTCCATGGTAACAACTTGGCTAGTAAAAGTTGGACCATTACTTTATCAATCAAAACCTAATACATAATAAAATAATAAAAACTCCAATCATAAATTGTTTATATCCAAGATTTCTAGGGTTGGATTATGGTTAGGAAACTTTAGAGGCTAAATTTCATGATTTGTCTAATTTTCTATTTTTTCCTAAAAATAATTTGTTAATTTATATATTAAAAAAAAAAAAGTATTCACCCAAATTCTATGGAATAAAATTATTTTACTCTAAAAGTTGTCAATATTTTCTAAAAATATATAAATACTTAGAAATTGGAATATATTTACAAGAATGTCACTAAAAGTTTTATAATTAATATTTTAAGAATTAGTAAAATTGGCAAAGGTTTCTATACTTTTAGATTAGTATGGATCCTTAAAACTTTCCTTAATTGTGACTAGGCTCTAGAGAAGACTCTTTTAGGATTTCCATTGCCTTCCTATATTGACACTTATTTCAAGGAGAATGTAAAAAGAATAATTAATATAATTTTATATGTTTAGACAACTAAAGGATGGAGTGGAATAGGTGAAATCCATGCTAGTTGCACTAGTTAAGGTTGGAAATGCCATCCATGTTGGTAATGCCAACACCACAAGTGTGATTCCACAACTGATATATGTTGCAAGAAGTTGTTTTGTTGGAATTTCCCTTAGAAGTTCCATTACTTTATTACTTTATAGAGCATCACATGAATATAACAATTTGTAAATATATATATTTTTTTATTCCATAACAACATGATAATCAGGTACCAATGTGCATACATATGGTTAATGCACCGATGCATACTATTTTATTATACACACCCAAATCTTATTTTGTAAAATATATTTCATAATTTCTATATATGAAGATTTCTGGATTTTTTTTACTAGAAGATGGACAACAAAGATCCAAGGAAAACAAATTATTGTAGCAAGTGCGATGGTGGTTCATGCCAACAAGAGAACACAACAAGTTCTATGTGTTTTTATTAAAAATTTAATATATTTCAATTATTTGTAGGATTAAATTAATGATGTGTATTTGTTAAGGCATGTCATGCAAAGCAAAAACTTGAAGAAACTTGATAAGATTACCTGCAATATTAGTGCAAAAGAGCGTAAAATATTTATGGAAATGTTGCAAAGAGAGGAATTAGGTGGATCAAAAGTTAATCAAAATAAAGTTTTTCTTTGAGTTTTTACTAAAAATGAATTTCTTAACATTAATCGTTAACATATTTTAAACACTTGATTTCACATTTTTTTAATGTTGTGCAGGGACTTATAGTGAGGGAACATAATGTCATCCTAAGAAGATAAAAATTATGAAGGGTGTAAATAATGATGACTAGTTCCTCAGTTCATCTGGAGTGGAGTTGGAAGTTAATGACAAGGGGGAATTATTTAACAAAATTATGAAGGATATAGTGGAAAGAACATATAGACGTACTTTCCACTTACAATACAAAAATCAACCCAATGACTCCAAGAATCAGGTTATATATAAACTATAGGAAGCGTTTCTGAAGCAATGGTCAATGAGACATGTGAGACTTGCAATAGTAAAAACTTACAATAACAAAAATAAATCATTTTAAAAGTATTATTACTAAACATGTTTTTCTACAATATGTCCCAAAAATGACCAATTTTTTGTTTTTGCTATATTTACTTTTGGGTCAATTTAAAAAAGATATTATTGTGTTTTTCATTCTTCAAGAAGATTATGCAAATTCAAGGGACAAACGAGGGAAAAACAATACATGTCGGTAGGGATGTCCAAAAATGTGTACACGGAGATGGTAAGAGAAATGAACATAGTTGCATCACAGGAGGATCCATCCCAACAAGAATGTGCATTAAAGGTATGTAATCATTGATTTAGTATTTTATGTACATCGAATTTAATTATCGTATGAAATACTAATTTTCAATTGTTTTGTTTCAAAAAGGTAAAAAAAACAGAACCCATTAAGTACATAAGACAGGAGGACGAGGAAGAAAATGGTTGATCTCAAAGTTTGTGAGTACTTACATTTTCGGCTTTACTTAATATTTCATATTTGTTGTGATCTTTATATTTAAATAATTAACTTACACTCGTCCATGGATGTCTTCTAATAGGTGCTAAATACAAAGAAGAGTCAACCGAAAAAATGATCGGCGTCGGGTTAAGTATGGGTTGTGAGTATATGTTGAAGTATCAAGGTTTAATTGAACAATTTGTAAGTAGTTATGTTGTTTAACTTCCCTCGTTTTATAATTAACGGAACAACAAGAAGCATTTATACTAATTATATCGACTATGGTTTATCATGGCGTATTAAACATGCAGGAAACAAAGTATGGAGTGCAGACAACAAAAGGGATTTTAAGAGATGGCATGCATCATCTCTTCTAAATAATGTGTATTGTTTATAAAACACTGGCTATTATGGTATGTTTTTTTATTTACCCAATCATGTTTATTCTACTATGTACGTGTAGATATAATTATTACACTTTATTTCTATGTTTGTAGATGGAACATAAAAAACAAGACGATCGAGAAAACATTAGGTTAAATAACCAAAGTACAATATCGCCTACAAGTGATGAATAAATGAGGCATGCATGCATCTAGAGCAATGACAACAGTTCAAGTGATGAGTGGCAATCAATATAATTGAATTTTATTGCAAGTTGTATGTTTTAAGATATTTATCTGTAAAAATTGGGGATTTATTTAATGTACTTGACATATTGTCCCAATTGCATGAGGGCATGTTACAAATAAGTGTAACAATGACATATTGGTTGCATTTTGATTATTGTGGACCTTTACATTGTCCCATTTTGTATGACTATGGGTCTCTTGTTCATATATAATAAAATGGTTTATTTTATTTTATTGCATTATCGAATGTTGTAAAATGTTGCATTGTTGATTAATTAAAATATGGATGATTTACATTGTTACAAATAATAGAGATGTAATCTATTGGATAATGCATTAATGAAATCATTATATCATAACGCAATAACAAAAATACGAAAATCAATATTATTATAAAAAATAATAGATTTTGAGATGATTAATTGAAAATTTGTAAAAAAAAAATTAATATATAGAGTGGGCCTAATGGTTAAGAACGTGTGTTTCCTCCTAGGAGGTCACAGGTTCAAATCCAGGGGGGGTAAAGTATGTACACCTTTGTATAGCAGTCAAAGTGTTGCGCGGAGGCGCCTCGTACACCAATTTAGTCTAGCTTGGCTATGGGCTAAATGGTGTGTGCCATAAAATAGACATTGATGCATTTTTATGTGTCATGCACATCGATGCCTATTAATTACATTGAAGCACGAGTGTTAAAAATTGTAAAAAAAAATTGTTACTTTAAATGACATAATGTACGATTTTATTTATTGTTTCAAAAAATTACAGTGTGCAAGATTAAAATATGCAACGGTGATTTACATATAATATACACATTGGTGCTTGACATTTAATATATGCATTGATGCTTAGTAACAAAGAATGCCACTGACATGTCACCTCAAATGTTCGATATTCCACTTCCCTCTGGTGCACATGGTAATATAGGCATTGGTGCATACAAATCATATGAGCATCAATGTGCCATAAAACAAACAAGAACAACCCAGTGTGTAATATTTATTCGAGCATACGTGCAACATATAACAAAAAAAGACAGAACCTGTGCGTAATAATTATATGAGAACCGATGTTTTTTAGGTTTATGTACGCACATGTCCATGTTACATAAACATTCACGGGTTCATGTTAACAACACAAAAATCGAAAAAAAAAAAAATTGAATAAATAAATAAACCTTCTGCCCGCCCAATTTTTTTAGTTATAGGGAATATTCATTAAAACCTTCGCTATGAAGAGCAGAGGCTTTTTTGAAATTTTTTTCCCAATATTGTAACGTGAAAAACCTCCGCTACAAGGTGTTTTCCTTGTAGTGTAGGGAAGCTAAAGAGTTAGGAATTTGGAAGGCCAAGAGCTTGAACTTGGAGAAATTTCTATTTTCGACACACTAGTTCAATGGGAGTTAACTGACTAGTTCTATTTAGACTTTCTATTTTTACCATCACTATTATGCATGCATGCATTCCTAAGGAAAGTTAACTGTTTGATTGTTTTTCTTAATTATGGAATGGTTTTCCCTATATATGAGTGTATTCCACTCATTCATTGTATCATATTGATCATGATCTATGTATCAAGCATCAACTCATTGGAGTAGTGTGAATATATTTTCTCATTCTTCCATATTGAATCTCTCTTCTTTTCTTGATAAGCATTGTTTGTACTTGCTTTAGATAGATCTCCTGTGTAGGTTTCCATGAAACACTGACATGGTATCAGAGCTATGCTGCTTGGAGCAAGCCAGACAAGCCAAAGAATAAGGAAAATCACGGTTTCGGCGAGCTAAATCCGTGGTCGTAACTTTCAGCAATTATTCCTCCCAAAATATTATGTTTTTTAGGAAACGACCCTCATGGAAGGTAAATCGGCCCATTTTGGAAGTGGGTTTTCAACTGTTTGGCGAGATTCTTTACCGTTTGCTCAGAAAATGAGCCACAAGATAGCCTCTTGAAACTGATACGAATCCGTGGTCGTACCTTTCCACATTCATTGCTCCCAAAATATTATGTTTTGGAGGAAACAGTCCGCCTGGAAAGTAAATCGGCCCATTTTGGAAGTGGGTTTTCAATCGTTTTCTTAGAAAGTAAGTCGCAATATCATCTCCTGAAACTGATATGAATTTTTAATTTCTTAATTTTTCACTTGCAGATTGAGAGTAAATTTTTAAGGGTTCTTGGAATCAATGGGAGAGACGGATATGACAACTATTATACAACCAAACTTGGTGGTCATCCTCACACCATACAATTATCTTGATTGGAAGCCCAAGGCAGAATTCCAACTCAAAAGGAAAGGATTGTATAATTTGACGATGGCGACAGAAACAGAACCTACATCAGCGATTGAGAAGATGAGATGGGTGAACCGTAAGAATGAGGCTAGAGGATTACTTCTTGAGTTAATCTCCACTGATTTGTGGTTTCATGTTGCCACATGCAAGATTCCAAACGAGATCTGGACCACCTTGGAAGGACTCTTTGGAAAGCAGGATGAGATGCAAGGTCATATGCTTGAGGTAGAGTTGAATACCTTAGACCCTAAAAGTTTTGATAATATACAAGATTTTTTTACTAAATTTAAATCTTTGCTATTAAGCTTGGGTGAATGTGGTATTAATAAGTCTACACAAGAGAAACAACTTATTCTAACAATATTGGCCAAGCTAGGACCAAAATACACTGTATATGTCTCCAATTTCCATTCTGGCAGATGTCCTTTTGGAACAAATTGGAAAATGTCCACGTTGGCTCAATTCATTGAGTCTCTTACACAAGAGCGGGAAAAACTCATACATATGGGCCTTATGAAAGATCCCAAAGCACATGCACTCACCATGCATGATGTAAAAGGGTCATTCAAACAGAATAGGAAGGAGGGATATTCCAAATCCTTTAATGATTCTTCAAGTTCCAAAGACTCTTCAGATTCCAAGAAGAAGAAGAAGGGAAAGCAGTGCACTTACTGCGATAAACCGAATCATGAAGAATCCACATGCATGAAGAAACAGATCGATCTTATGGCACATGCACTTCAGCATAACAACCTTGGAAACTTCATTCTAGAGGGATTCAAGAAGCAGAAGGAAGAAGATCCTGCTCCTAAGAAAGGTAATCATCATGCTCTTGTTGCAATTAATTCCTCATTCGATTCATGGATTATAGATTCTGGTGCAACCCATCATATGATAGCGAAAGAGGAAGTTTTATCTTCCTTGAGTCCATGCTCAAGACCCCCTATTCTCATGGAGGATGATACTCCAGTAGCAATAGCAGGAGAAGGGAGAGTGGAACTCCACAATGGCAGTTTTGAGAATGTTTTACATGTTCCAAATCTT
>JASDQU010713623.1:26619-49438 GCA_032191745.1 Picea mariana | reverse complement strand
ACCATAGAAGAGTGCTCCCCTCCAGTTGAAAGACTGCCATGTGGACCTTCATGTTGGAGGTATAATTGTGAAGTGCGAAGCACATCGCCATGTTCTCCAACCATGCCTTGGTGGCTGCATCGTCCGGGGCACCAAAGAACTTAGGAAATTTGACCTTCTCGAGTTCATGGTGAACGCTACCTGTACCAACCAAAGTGCACAGTGGAACCTCAGCAGGTGTCAGTGCCCTGGCCTCATCTCTGTCCAAACGGATGATCAATGCCTCGGACATGCATTGAAAGGATATCATCATTCTGACTACATCACCAACTGCTATCTGCTCCTGTCCGACAACCTGCTCATCTCCTTGGGGGTTAGACCCCTCAGGTGTGGATGATATTGGAGGCATCGCACCTCCTCCCCTAGCACCCCGTCGCTGCCTCCGTGGCGTCCTCTAACGATGATTACCTTCATGCAGAAAATTCAACTCGATCAGCAACAATATAATCAATCATTCACATCAACAAAAGCCATAGCGCTCCCAAGTCGCAGGTTGAACCTGCTCTGATACCATATGTAACAAACATCCCAGAGGGTCAAGAGAACAAGCCTCCCATAACAAGTGTGAATTTTTTTTCTGTGTGTGGGCGTGTGTGTGAAGGTAACAATTTCATTATACTCAACAATGCAACAAGATGACCGACAAGGTTCAAGAAACTCATGCCGCAACAATATGATGTCCCAAAATAGAAGCACATCATTCACCTGGAAGCAATGTATGAACTCTACCAACAAGAATAAAAATGACTACAACCAACTAGAACCATCACACAGTACATTAAAATTCCATTCCGCAAGAAGGTTATTATCTAAGACTATCATCATGACATTAATTCCCATACATACGAGAATCCCTCTATCTATCATCATACATTGCTTTATAAGTCAGTGCGCACAATTGATTTTATTAACTAATTCATTCACATGTCAACATTCTTCTAAAGGCACGAGAGTAATCAACTTGGTTATAAAGGCGTAAAAGGTTAGAATACCTCAATAAATCATAATTCCACATTAATTTAGGGTGCAAGTTCAACTAAATAATAAACACTTCACCCTAACTTGAATAAATATAAGGACCTTAAATGAGATAAAAAAATTAGCTTCTTCAATAAGCAAACATCTACTACTTTTTCCTTGGGTGGCGTAATGACACAAGTCACCATCGGCGACAACCCGCTCTCTAGGACCTTCACTAACCTCGGCCCGAAGAGCTACTATGCTCCTCCAAATCCCGTATCGGGACTTCTTGTCACCCACAGGACACTCCTTCGGCGATCTCCCCACTCGCACAAATCGGGAAATCGCGATTCGGGAATTCGCAACTCCCGTGAGAACAGTTCATAGGAAATTCAAACTCTGAACCATGATAGTCAAAGGTCAACACTTCCACCTCCATCGGGGTTTTCCCTCTTGGGATATCGCTGCTCGTGATATCAACCCTCGGTATTTTCAAACCCCGAGTGCTGAGATGCTGATTCCCCGAGACAGCGCCACTTGTACTCCACTCTCCTTCTGGGGTCCCACGCTGCCACGTCACCTCAGGATTTCACGGCTCGCAGATCCACGATGCACGTTTCTGGTTGTCGGAAACCCCAAACGCCGAACCCCGATTCTTAGGGATCTCGTGCCACCTGTCTCCACTCTGATCGACGGTCCCAAATAAATTGATAAATCACAACTTGTGATTTCAACGGGTCTGCGCCTCACCTCGTCAACCGCCGAATGCCGATATGTGATGGTGCTTGGTTTAACTTCCCCATGACTTTTCCGCGATCCGACGGTCTGCGGGACTTCGTCATTTTAAACAATAATTTCAAGTCATCGATTCTCTTCCTCTTGAAGAATCTCTCCTGGGTTTATTCTTCCTGGTGATGAGAGGGCACTATCCCTTCTGAGCTTGATTTCTCTGTCTCCTTCAGAGATCCTTCGCACACTCTTCCTGTGCTCGACCTTTAACAATTCTCTAAATGTTGAAGTTCCCCAGACTCTGTACACTCCCTGCAACAAAAGTCCCCATCTACCTTTTTCCTCAGACTCGCCTCTGAGACTTCAAATCCAACCTGTGCTTCACCTGCACGGTTTGAATAACCCAATACTACCTTGGGCAGATGAGAATAAGAGTTCAACTGTCTAGCCTCCTCAACGCACTCTATGCGGAGGAATTCAACTGCACTCTATGCAGGAATCTCCTGGCTCAGACAGAGGAACAACTGAAACTCATTCTCTTCTTTCTCGCATAGATTTCGAATCTACCATGAAATCACATACACATCATATAAAACAAAGGCATAACAAGAAGCAAATATGCAACAGCATAATATCAACAACACACAGAGAATAATCCCAGCCATGGAATTGAATCAAAGTTTTCCTATTAATTCAATCTGTACATGAGGGCTCTCCACAAGTTCTCTGCCCTGCTCCCTTCTTGCTCCTGAATGAATAATTCTGCTGCTAATGATACAATGTACAAAGGAGGGTGTCTATATTCTGTTTTCCCTCTCGAGTTATACAACTATCAAATCTACAATTAATTCCTATCTAACAACATTAAAACTAATAAATGCCTCAGCTACCTAAGGACATGAGCTTATCTTCTCAAGGTCCATTACAATGTACAAGTGTGCTTCATTACATCAACGCATTAATGTTTTGCGCAACAGATATCAAGGTGGTTCAAAATTTGGTGCTGGCACTCTCCAGCTGTTCTTTCGCCTCCACGCACTGGCTCGCTTGATGAGGTGTGGATGCTCCTGCATCATACTCCTTGGCTCAAAAGATTTCACGGGCTCCTATCCATGAGCTCCTGGATAGTCTGCCCATGCTTCTGTATTGTTGCTTCTGTCTCCCAGCTGGCATCCTCCACTGGGTGATTCTTCCATTTCACCAGGTATTCAAAATACTGCTTCTGCCTGGTCTTTCTGCCTACTCTTTTATCCAGTATGCACTCCATCTGGGGCTTCTCTGCTACTGGAAGCTGCTTCTGCCACTGGACCACTGGTTCCTCAGTTCCAACTTCTGCCTGCTCAGCCCTGTAGAGGTATAAATCTGAAATGTTGAAAATCAGAGATATCCCGATGCCCTTTGTCAACTCAAGCTCGTATGCATTCTCCCCTAACTTCTTCAGGACTCTGCATGGTCCAATCTTCTTCATCTTGAGCTTGTTATATGTTCCCCTTGGGAACCTTTCTTTCCTCAAGTGCACCAAAAGCATATCCCCAACTTCAAACTGAAGTTGCCTTTTTCGTTGATCAGCTCTGCGCTTGTACTCTTGATTCGCCTTTTGCAGTCACTGCTTCACCTCCGTGTGAAGTTCTTGCATCGCCTCAGCGAACTCTTCAGCTCTCACGCTGCTAGTTTCAGCCTGTCCTGACTCCCTGAGCTCAGAAACTCCCCTCGGCTGTGTCCCATACAAAATTTGAAATGGGCTTCTGCCTGTACTCCGATTCACCGAATCGTTGTACGCAAATTCTGCTTGTGGTAGGATCTGGTCCCAACTGCAGTGATGCTCCGTCACTAGACTTCTCAATAGATCCCCCAGGCTTCTATTCAACACCTCTGTTTTCCCATTTGTCTGTAGATGGTAAGAAGAACTGAATGCCAAGTCAGTGCCTAGATTTTTCCATAACATCCTCCAAAAGTGACCTATGAATTTCGTATCCCGATCCGAGACTATGCTTCTCGGCAATCCATGCAATCTGACAATTTCTTTGAAAAACAAATTTGCAATGTGCGTCGCATCACTGGTCTTATGACACGAAATAAAATGTGCCATTTTCGAGAACTTGTCTACCACCACAAAGATGGAATCAACTCCTCTCTGCGTTCTTGGTAAACCCAACACAAAGTCCATGCTAATGGCTTCCCATGGTCTCTCAGGTATGGGCAATGGCTGATAGAACCCTATGTTCTGCTTTTGGTCTTTCGCATGTTGACATATCCTACACCTGTCAACAAATCGTTTAACATCTGCACGCATGCTTGGCCAAAAATATGATTCTCTCAGTTTGGAAAATGTCTTATCTTGTCCAAAGTGACCTGCTAACCTGCCACTATGCTTTTCCTTCACCAAATTCTCCCTCATGGAGCAATCTAGAATGCATAGTTGATTTCCCTTGAACAATAATCCATCTTGGATCAGATAATCAATCCACGGAGTCCGATCTCTGAGAACTGGATTCTCGGCTACTTCGTATGCTTCTCTGAAGTCTGCATCACCTGCATACATATCTTTCAGGTTTTCAAAACCCAAGGTTTTGACTCTGAACTCCTGCAGTAATAAACATTTCTTGCTCAAAGCGTCAGCCACTTTGTTAGCAGTCCCCGAAATGTGCTTAATGACAAATGTAAAATTCTGCTACTCTACCCATTTTGCATGCTTTTGATTTAACTTGTCCTACTGACTTACAAACTGCAATGCATGATTGTTGCTGTACAATACGAACTCCTTGGGTATCAAGTAATGCCTCCACTTTTTCAATGCTTGTATAATGGCATAGAACTCTTTGTCGTACGTGGAGTATTTCAACTTTGCAACATCCAGCTTCTCGCTGTAATATGCTACAGGTCTGTCATCCTGACTCAAGACCCCTCTAACAACATACCCACTGTCATCACATTTCACTTGAAATGTCTTCTGAAAATCAGGCAACACCAGAATTGGCTGCTCTGTTATCTTTTGCTTCAACAGATTGAAGCTTCTTTCAACCTCGGCTGTCCAATGGAAAACCTTGTGCCGCTTCTTTACCATATCCATCATTGCGGCCCTAATTCCACTGAAATTCTGAATGAACTTTCTGTATAAACTAGCCAATCCATGGAAGCTCCTTACCTCAAAAACGTTCCTCGGTGATGGCCAATTCCTGATCACCTTTACCTTTTCAGGATCCATCTTCAATTCATTCGTCAAGATTACAAAACCCAAATAAATGAGTTATGTCTACATAAAGGAACACTTCTTCAAATTGATCAGCAACTTCTCTTGCTGCAGTCTTCTCATTACAATGGCTAAATGTCTCAAGTGTTTAGCCTTTGTCTTGCTATGAATCAGTATATCATCCAGATACACGACCACGAATTTGCCAATGAATTCCTTCAGGACTTCATTCATCAGCCTCATAAAAGTGCTTGGCGCGTTTGTCAATCCAAACGGCATGACCAGCCATTCGTACAAACCCTCATTTGTCTTGAATTCTGTCTTCCATTCATCTCCCTCTCTCATGCGAATCTGGTGATATCTGCTCTTTAAATCTATCTTTGAAAAATAATTTGCCCCACTCAGGCAATCCATCAAGTCATCCATTCTCGGCAGTGGAAATCTGTACCTAATGGTGATTTTATTTATCGCCCTGGAGTCTGTACACATTCTCTAGCCTCCATCCTTCTTCGGACTCAGTACTATCGAAACAACACATGGACTCAGACTCTCTCTAACCAGTCCTTTATCTAGAAAATCTTGCACTTGCCTCTTGAACTCCTCATTCTCCTGAGGTGTCAACCTGTACGCTGCCTTATTCGACAAACTTGCTCCTGGTATGAGGTCAATGTGATGACTCACACTCCACATCGGTGGCAACGAGCGAGGTAGTTTGTCCACGATGATATCAGCGAACTCTCCCAGCAGTTCCTCAATCTCCTCTGGCAAGTCGTCCACTCTTTTACTTGTCAGGATAGTCCTCGATTTCCTGACAACAAAGAATTGTAGATCTTCATTTTTCTCCAGCTCTGTGAGAAGTTCCTTCCCACTCATGAGAAGTATCGTGCTTCTCACTTCCAACTTCACTTCTTTATCCTTTATTGGCAGCAGTGTGTGTGTCTTTACATCCTTCTCCAAGGTGTATGTGTTCATTCTCCCATCATGAACAACATTTTGGTCATACTGCCATGGTCTCCCCAATAATACATGACAGACATCCATGGGTATAACGTCACACAGAATCTTATCCTTATATTCACCCATTTTAAATTCAACCAAGCATTGTTTTGTAACACTTACCTGGTGTCCTTTCTGCAGCCATGACACTTTGTATGGACTCGGGTGTCTGTTCGTCTCCAGCTCCAGCTTTTCCACCATATCGGTTGAAACAAGATTATCGGTGCTTCCACTGTCCACTATGACCTTGCATTTCCAGCCCTTGGTTTTGCAAGACGTCCTGAACAATCTGCATCTTTACGCTGTGTCCTCTACCTCTTTCTCGGGTTTCAAGAGAACTTTGTGCACTGTCAGCGACTTCCCACTTCCGCTGTCCTCACTCTCAACATCACGCCTCTACTGTGCCTCAGCGATGTGAGCTTCTCCTCTGTCCATCTTCCTGTCTGAACAGTCAACGGCTTCTTCCTCTTCCTTTACCATCATCAACTTCTGTCTCAGGTTCTGCATTCGCCTAAACAGAGTGATCTGGTAGTCTCTGGGGATGAACTTCACCTTCATCTTAGCGATCATCCTATCCCAGCTCTTGATATTTTGTTTGCCTTTGCAGCACCTATCCGCCTGCAACTCATCCCACCATAAGGATGCATGTCCTTTCAGCTTCGTTACAGCATGCCTTACCTTCTTGTCCTCTTTGATGTCTTCGTAATCGAAGTAGGTGTCGAGTGCTCGGATCTAGTCCAGCAACTCTTCCGTGTCTAGACTCCCCTCATAGATGGGAATGTCCATTTTCATCTTCGAACTCATTCTCGAAATGGATCTAATCAACCGCTCGATTGATGCGTCCTCCGCTGAGACTTCTTCTGCATCATGCCCAACTTCTTCTTCCACCTTAGAATCACTGAACTCTCCAGCGCCGACTCCGCGCATTTGGGTGGTCTCCATCTCTTTGAGTCTCTCCCTGATATCTTGTATCTGTCGCTCCATCTTTTGATTTCGTACCGGCCTACCTCTCCTTCGGGCATCCCTGTCTTCTCTATCAGGTGACTGCCTCTCTCTTCTCAGCAGCATGGTGTATTCTCTTGTTCCTCTTCTGCTTCAGAAAGGAAAAGCTGTCCCCGCTCTGATATCACTCTGACACAAGTCACCCTCGGTGGAAACCCGCTCTCCAATACCTTCACTAACCTCGGCCCGAAGAGCTACTATGCTCCTCCAAATCCCGTATCAAGACTTCTTTTCACCCACAAGACACTCCTTCGGCGATCTCCCCACTCGCACAAATCGGGAAATCATGATTCAAGAATTCTTGACTCTCGTGAGCACAGTTCACAGGAAATTAAAACTCCAAACCCCGATAGTCAAAGGTCAACACTTCCACCTCCGTCATGGTTTTCCCTCTCAGGATATCGCTGCTCGTGATATCAACCCTCGGTATTTTCAAACCCCGAGTGCCGAGATGCCGATTCCTCGAGACAACGCCACTTGTACTCCACTCTCCTTCTGGGGTCCCATGCTGCCATATCACCTCGGGATTTCGTGGATCGCGGATCCACGATGCAAGTTTCTAGTTGTCGGAAACCCCGAACACCCAACCCCGATTCTTAGGGATCTCATGCCACCTGTCTCCACTCTGATCGACGGTCCCGAATAACTCAGGAAATCGCGACTCACGATTTCAACGGGTCTGCGCCTCACCTCATCAACCGCCAAATGCCAATATGTGATGGTGCTTGGTTTAACTTCCCCACGACTTTTCCACGATCCGACGGTCTGCGGGACTTCATGATTTTCCACAGCAATTTCAATTCTCTTCCTCTTGAAGAATCTCTCCTGGGTTTATTCTTTCTGGTGACGAGAGGGAACTATCCCTTCTGAGCTTGATTTCTCTACCTCCTTCAGAGATCCTTCGCACACTCTTCTTGTGCTCGACCTTCAACAATTATCTAAATGTTGAAGTTCCCCAGACTCTGTACACTCCCTGCAACAGAAGTCCCCGTCTACCTTTTTCCTCAGACTCGCCTCTGAGACTTCAAATCCGACCTGCGCTTCACCTGCGCGGTTCGAATAACCCAATACTACCTTGTTCAGATGAGAATAAGAGTTCAGCTGTCTAGCCTCCTCAACGCACTCTATGCAGAGGAATTCAACTGCACTCTATGCAGGAATCTCCTGGCTCAGACAAAGGAACAACTGAAAATCATTCTCTTCTTTTTCGCACAGATTTCGAATCTACCATGAAATCACATACACAGCATATAAAACAAAGGCATAACAAGAAGAAAATACGCAACAGCATAATATCAACAACACACAGAGAATAATCCTAGCCATGGAATTGAATCAAAGTTTTCATATTAATTCAATCTATACATGAGGGCTCTCCACAAGTTCTCTGCCCTGCTCCCTTCTTGCTCCTGAATGAATAATTCTGCTGCTAATGATACAATGTACAAAGGAGGGTGTCTATATTCTGTTTTCCCTCTCGAGTTCTACAACTATCAAATCTACAATTAATTCCTATCTAACAGCATTAAAACTAATAAATGCCTCAGCTACCTAAGGACGTGAGCTTATCTGCTCAAGGTCTATTACAATGTACAAGTGCGCTTCATTACATCAACGCATTAATGTTTTGCGCAACAGATATCAAGGTGGTTCAAAATTTGGTGCTGGCACTGTCCAGCTGTTCTTTCACCTCCATGCGCTGGCTCGTTTGATGAGGTGTGGATGCTCCTGCATCACGTAACATACCCAAATATTAATTATTAATTGTGCGCAAGTCACATTGTAAACTCTCTTGAATGATTAAATTAAATTCAATAAATGTGAAATCATTAAATGAAATACTTATCTAAGTCATTATTATAAGGATACCTATCACTCAATACCTTAGATCACTAAGGGAATCATTAATAATCATGAAATCCTTTGTGCAATTAATTTCTTAAGGCTCCCATTATATTACATGTTTTATAGAATAATAAAGGTGTAAGTTCTAATAGATCTAGTGTTCAATCAAAATCTCTAAGAGGAGGTAAGATGTAATTTAAATTCTCAGAAATAAATTGTTGGTGGTTCCACTAACTTAGAGAATTCACCAAGCTCAATATCCAACCATAACTCTCATGTTCAACAGGATGAAAGACACGACTTAATAACCAATCCCTATTCAATTATAATCCAATAGTCAATCCCTTTACAAATATAATTTAAAATCAATCCCTTTATCCATAAAATTTAAAAGAAACAAATCAATAGCAACCAAGTTGAGACATACAATCCCTTTACTCATGTAATTAAAAAAGTGTAAACTAACATGAATTCTAAACTGTACAAAATTTTAAATAAATTATATTTTCAATTCTAAGAACCATTGAAGTTTAAATTCAAAATTTTAGGATCGTAATATAATAAATAAAACCAAATAGCATTTCCATTGAATTGTTTTCTAAGTTATAATTGCGCCTAAGTTTGCAATTCAATTATCATAATAGCGACATAATTATATTATAAACTAGAAAACAAATAACTAAATTCATTATGAGGTAGAGTTTCTTGTATCATGATAATTCCATTTGATTCTTTTAAGCCCAAATACACAGCTGGAACTGGCTCACCTTTAGGATAACTTAACTGGATTAAATCTGGAAAATGCAAATTAGGCTAAATATAAAAATTTAACTGTAAGGTGTTTGAATTGAAATCTAAAGGAATTAAAGTCAGAGGTCCATCCAACCAGAGAGAATGGATCTTAATAGATAATGAGCCGTTGTGCTCAATTACTTCTAACATGTGTTGCTCGTAGGGTAGCTAAGGCATTAATGCTCAATCTAAAATTGCCAAACTTTTCTGCCATAATTAATGCTACCATAATATTGCCATAAAGCTTTCCACAGAACTCACTTACTAGTCATGCCTTAGTGATGGCTACCAGTCTACCTTAATGATGGATACCGTAAAAGTTGCCATAAAAATCTTACTACCAGTCATGCCCTAAACCATTAATTCTCCTGTCATCCAATAATACCATCATATTGTTGGAGCTGCAATAGGTACGTCAAGGTAGCACAACGGTCATAGATCATTGTCAATACCTTAAGCGGCTGTGTCCTTCATTTTTTCAAAGGGGAAAAAATACACCACAGTCAACCAGGAAAGAGAAACGCAGCCACTAACTCTGACAAAATTGAGAAGAAAAAGAACTGGTCAATTAAACAATTTTGGTCACATTAACCAGGGCACATTGTGGTTAATTAAGGCAACGGTTGAGTCATCTGATTAATAGTAACATGATGATATTTATCATCTCTCATAGTATTAAAGGTAAAAGAAATTGTGGGCAATCAATTGGAAAACAACCAACCTTTCGAAGGGCAAACATGGGCTTTTCAATAGCCACTCAGAACTGTATATAAAGAAAAATCGCAGCCCAAAAATCCTTTCTAAATTGCCTTCCACAATCCATTGCTATCCATTAAAACCAGATCAGAACTACCAGTAAATTCTTGTAATGTTTGAGTTTATGAAGCACAGGGTCATAATGCAGAGTACCACAAGGCAAATCTGATCAGGATAAGATGCATTCCTCACTGTGAATACATACTAACTCGGGGTAAAATAGATCCATCTCTAGATAACATGCTACCCTCATTCATCCTAGCGCAGAGGTAGTGCTTTACATGTGTTACATGTTACTATTGCTGAGGTAACTTCTTATAGCGATTACACAATGACCAACGTGGAAGTTAAAACCTTTTTCATCCACTAACTAATTAAAATAGCAGAGTTATACATATATTTTTACACCTGTAACAAAATTTCCATCGCAGAGGTAAGGTTTTTACCTCCATTAAATATTGACAATGCAGAAGTAATTTCTTTTTCATCCATTATTTAATTAAAACAACAGAGGTAATTTATATAAAAAAAATTACATCTGTTACAACTTTACCATCACAGAGGTAAGGTTTTTACCTCCATTACATAATGACAATGCAGAATAATAAAAGAAAGTCAATCTACATGAAACAAATGTAGATACAAGTAAAATGCTCTTCACATCTTGGGATACCAATTTAACGATGTTGACATCAATAAGAGAACGCTTGGCCATAAGGATAACTCATCGAAGGGAATCGTAGGAATTCTATCAGTCTAGGCATAGAAAAATAAACAACAAGGAAGCAAGATAAACCAGACACAAGGCTCGTTCTGGAAGGCACAAGTCAACAATCAGGCAAGGACAACAACAAAGGGAGACGGCTAAAGGTTCGGCTTTGCATCACCATCCTTGAACAAAAAAGCAGGGCGTTGAGATCCATAGGGATTTTAACGCTAAGGCGATGACCACAGATCAGGCTCCTGGCCGACTGCTCAGGCGAGGACTAGAGAGCTAGGGACGAAAAGAAACAATCGCACGAGTCACAGTCAACCACAGGGCTGTCGAGTCAGGTGGGGATGAAGGCCATAGGAAATCAATCAACCAACCAATCCATTTACAAATCAATATGTAAATCCAAGCATAAGTCCTAATGCATTCAACTTCTACAAATAAAAGGGCATACAGTTGCCTGATCGCCCGCTTCAAATGACATCATGTGCTCCATGCAGCTCCCGCTCGCCAATCGTCGAGTCCTCACTGGTACCTCCTAGCCAATGCTAGGGGTACTCTTCTTCCCCCTTAGCCCCCCGAGCCGCAAAGGGGCCACACACACACTATACAGAGATTTTTTCTAGCTCCCAACTCGTCTCGCAAGGCTGAGCTACCATTCATATCCGAGCCGGGTATCCCAACTCCCCACAAGTAAATCAGTCAAGTCGATATTTCTGCAGCGTCATGTTACGCAAACAAAAGATGATCCTTCATCCTTCTCCTTCCTTTATTTTATAGAGTTTCTAACCTCCTTTCTTTCCTAAAATCTCATTTAAATAAATCTTTTAAAAATAAATTTCTAAAAATGTCTCTCCGTACAACTGTCCCCCATCCCCTACATTCCTCCATAAGTTAATTTCTTTAATTAAGTAATTATCTTTATCACCCTCACCCACCTAGAGTTACTCCTAGAATCACTCCTAGGGTCCCTAGATTCCCTTACAGGTTTTAAAGGCTTTCTCTATTATGGAATTGTTAATTTAGTTTAAAATTAGAAAGCTCTTAAATGTAGATTCTTTACTAAGTTGACTTCCCACTTTTTCCCTTAAGTTCCCATTTTTTTCCTTTTTATGTTACCTCCTTTCCCTAGTTTCCTTTCTTTTTATTTTCCCTCTTTCCCCTTTTACTTAGAACTCAAAAAGGTAGGTGTGGAATTTAACCCCTTTTCTCTCTTATCATTAATTTAGCATCTTTTTAAATTTTCAAAAGATACAATAATTAATTCCCTCTTTACATTTTATATCCACAAATTTTATTTCTTATGAATGATTTTATTTCTTACTCCCTTCATGTTACAAAATTTTATGAAGATCATGATTATTATTTAAGTGGTTTTTATTTTAAATTTTTATTATTTTATTTTATTTTATTTTATATATATATATATATATATATATATATATATATATTTTTAAAGGTAGATAAAATTTTACCCCTTGCATAATTTTAGATTTAGGCCTTAAATTTCGTATTGGGCGACATTTAATTAGGGAAATTGTTTTAAAATTTCTTAACATGTTATTTGTCTTAGGGCCATCTAGGTTCATCCCTCTATCACCATCAACGCGACATGCCCTTCAGGATGCACTAGGTGCTCCAAGGGTGCCACTCGCCTCATATGTTCCTTTGTGTACATGCCCTTCAGGACGTACTATGTGCTCCAAGGGTGCCTCTCCACTCTCCATTTTTCTTGTGCGACGTGCCCTTCAGGATGCACCACGTGCTCCAAGGGTACCACTCGCCTCTTGACTGATTTGGTAGACATCAATAACCCCTGGAGTCAACACTCCGCCAGGTGAACTTGTGGGAGACTAAGGGCTTCTAAGGAATAAGACCCCGCCTTCTTGTGTGCCCCTTACAATCATCGTGAGGGATTGTCGGAGTCTGCCTGCATGACATCGTGGGTCCTATTGAACTAGGTAATCGTTAACCTATAATTCGAGCCACGACAGGAGTGCTAGTAGGCTGTGGCAGGGCTACTCTCCACACCTCTCCCTCAACACCTCTGTTAGTTGTGTGTGACCCCTTTACTCCATATGTGAGTCTGGTCAGAAAGATATCATCAGCCTGCATCATGAACAATCATGTCAGAACATATATGTATCATATCATCTAGTCAGATGCACTAAAATCATAGTAAAACAATCAAACCCTAATGGCACACTCCGTGACTCAATCCGGAGTCCAAGGGGTTCCATCGATGCCTCTGCATCCTCAAGGTCCAAAAACCTGCAGACTCAGTAAAACCGAGTCAATAGAACCTGTCTATGTCAATGTAGTAAAACAACATGTCATCTACCCATAACGCATCAAAATCAAAGTCAAAGGTTTTATTAGCAAAATAATCCAGATCACTTGCAAGCAAGTGTCCTCAAAGAATAAGTTCGCTCAGTGCGCTAGAGCGGGATGTTACAATATAATATTACATCACACATATTGACCAAAGTTATTGAATACTTATCTTATTAATGATATTTATATTCATATAATATAAGTTCAAATTGACAACTTATTAATTAATTTATTAATAACCTAGAAATTAGTAACTACTGTGTTTATTGAACCATAATATTGTATGTGTTGGATATTTAGGCATAGCTAGCACACACATATCCCACACATAGAGTCCTATAATTTCAAGCGATGTTCCTAATGCATATCATTAAAATTTTCACAACTAATCATGCATACAAATAAAGAAAGTAAATCAAACTTCAAATAATCCTCGTTAAAGAAAGAGTAATAATTCAACATTCATCCATCTTTAAAATTGAATTATTATAATTTAAACATAGTAGGAACTATGTGAGGAAACAAGGAATCACATATAAAATCCCAAATGTTATCCTCAATTGACTTGGAATCACCCAGGCCCTTCTAAACCCTTAATTCCATCTCGCATCTACCATTCCATCACTGTTGTTTTGAATTGATTTCCCTTGGCGAACCCAACTTCTGATTTCAATGACTTCTATGTGTGGTTGTTATTGATTATTATGAAAATATTGTGGTTTTATCTTTTATCCCTTATCCCTTTAGTCATCATTATGTGCTTGAGCAGTCGGCCAGGAGACGAATCGAAGGTCAACACTTCAGTGTTTAAAGACCTATAGATTCAAATGCCTTGCTTTTCTATTTATGGATGATGAGTGAAGGATAATAATTTGCCATGATGTCTATGGACCCCTTACTTATCTTTGACTTGATTTATTCATGGTTGAATGTCTATTCTTTGGGACTTCTTATGAGCAAGTACTGTTGTGGATTGATTGATTAAAACTTCGATTTATCTCTTCGTTTTTAATTTCTTGAACTTGGGTACATCTCTACATTTTTATTGATAGACTGTGCATTGTGAATGATAAACATTTGAGTTGAATAATAGTCCCTTGTTTAACCAAACTTTGGATTTCAATGAATTCTCTGTGTGGGTTTTATTTATTATTATGAAAATATTTTGTTTTTATCTTTCGTCCCATATCCCTTTAGTCATCAATCTGTGCCTGAGTAGTCGGCCAGGAGCCAAATCGATGGTCATCACTTTGGTGTTTAAAGACCTATAGATTCAAATGCCCTTCTTTTATATGCATGGATGATGAGTGAAGGATAAGAATTTTCTCTGTCGTCTATCCCTTATTTATCTCTGAGTTGATTGATTCATCGATTAATTTTTAGTCTTTGCGCCTACTTGTGTAGATTTGGTTTCTCCTTGATATTCATCCGATCAATATTTAATTTAATATGCTTGGCTTTTTAGTTAGTAACTGAATGAATTTCACTTTTTGTAGTCTCTTGATATGGATTCTCTACCAAATTCAAAACTCACTTTTGATATGGCTTCTCTCCCAAACCATAGACTCTTATCATTGTAAACTCCTCAAAGAGGAACTAGTCTCCCACTTTGGGGGTATTTTTCAATTGTAGTGACCTTTTGAATAAAGGAATAATTATAACGAATAATTCATTTTGGATAATAAAGTATAATATAGAAATAAAAGAGTCTTATATGGGATCTAATTATTATCCTCATTTATTATAACTTCATATAATATTTAAAGATGGGAACTAATTATTATCTTATTGATGATATTTATATTCATATAATATAACTTCAAACTAACAACTTATTAATTAATTCATTAATAACCTAGACGTTAGTAACTAATGTCTTTATTGAACCATAATATTGTATGTGTGTTGGATATTTAGGCATAGCTAGCACACACATATCCCAAATGTAGATGATAATAACAAGTGATGTTCCTAATGTAATTTTTAAAATGTTAACAACTAATCATGAATACAAATAAATAAAGTAAATCAAACTTCAAATAATCCTCATTATATAAATAATATTAACTCAACATTCATCCATCTTTAAAATTGAATTATTCTAATTTAAACCTGGTAGGAACTATGTGAGGAAACAAGGAATGACATATCGAATCCCAAATGTGATCCTGAATTGACATAGAATCACTGGGCTCCCTTTAAACCCTTAATTCCATCTTGCATATTTCATCCCCTACTTTGTTGAAATATGTTGGAGTTTTGACTATATTGAACTAACTCTAGATATAATCCAAATCTGAAATCTTCAAACCTTTCGACCTAATATCTCTAGTAGACAACTAGTATTAGTCATCACACATATAGGGGAGTGTGGATAGCATGACCCTCCCACAACAAGAGGTGAGTGTGGATATATATATACATTACCCTTTAGAACCATTAAATTTGTGACAATTAAGGCTCACTCGATTACATCTTCTTCGAAATATATACGTCATTAAAAATCACATTACTATTTGCAGAAATAGGCTTCATTACCACCATAAATTTTGCGACAATTAAGAATCACTCAAAATCATCTTCTTTTTAATAAATATCCCGTTAAAACTCACATTACTATGTTTACAATAAGTTATGATGCAGTTACATTTGAAATTATTGTCATGATTACTCTCAATCAACGTGAGTTTCCACCTTATATGACTGTATTTTATCTAGATTTCTAACTCCAACCAAGCCTTAGAAATATTGCATTTGCATCACCTCAATGAAATTTATATTAGGAATACGAACAACCCTCATACCCATCCCATATTGATGTTATTAGTGGGTGTGTGAGGTTATGAATATAAACTCTTTGTTTCGGGGATTTTAATGCATTGCATTATATGTGGTCTTAGTGGATCCAACCATAGGGAAATTTTAAGGAATCTTAAAGAAATTTTCTAATACATTTTTTTTAGTGGATCCAACCATAGGTAACTTTTAATGATTCTTAAAGAAATGTTATAAGGAATATATTTGCGGTCATAGTGGATTGAACCATGTTCATAGAATATGCACATGCTATTGAGTTAATTTTGGGTAGTTATCCACTCAATGTGGAAATCCCTTAGTTAATAGTACACTTAGGTCCCTTTATGTAACTTTAGGTGACCATAAAGTATTTCACAGTTATGTATTTAGTTCAACCATATCCACAACTATCCAACAATTTGTCCTTAAATATCTCAAGTGATCCAACTATATATAATATAACATTTGCACAACTCATATGTTATATAATATGACATTAACCAATTTGTGATGAGATAAGAGTGCACCACTTAGTAAAGAAAGATTTATTATGTGCCAAGATTAAAGGCATAACAAGTTGTTGTGCATGACTTACTAAAGATTTCTTATGTTATTAGTGGGTATGTGAGGTTATGAATATAAACTCTTTGTTTTGGGGATTTTAATTATTTTCATTATATGTGGTCTTAGTGGATCCAACCATAGGGAACCTTTAAGGAATCTTAAAGAAATTTTCTAATACATTTTTTTTAGTGGATCCAACCATAAGTAACTTTTAATGAATCTTAAAGAAATGTTATAAAGAATATATATGTGGTCTTAGTGGATTGAAGTATGTTCAAAGAATATATACATGCTATTGAGTTAATTTTGGGTAGTTATCCACTCAATGTAGAAATCCCTTAGTTTATAGTACACTTGCGTCCCTTTATGTAACTTTAGGTGACCATAAAGTATTTAACAATTATGTATTTAGTTCAACCATATCCACAACTATCCAATAATTTGTCCTTAAATATTTCAAGTGATCCAACTATATATAATATAACATTTGCATAGTTCATATGTTATATAATATAATATTATTCAATCTATGATCAGATAAGAGTGAACCACTTAGTAAAGCAAGATTTCTTATGTGCCAAGATTAAAGGCATAACAAGTTGTTGTGCACCACTTACTAAAGATTTCTTATGTTATTAGTGGGTGTGTGAGGTTACGAATATAAAATCTTTGTTTTGGGGATTTTAATGCATTGCATTATATGTGGCCTTAGTGGATCCAACCATAGGGAACTTTTAAGGAATATTAAAGAAATTTTCTAATACGTTTTATTTAGTGGATCCAACCATAGGGAACTTTTAATGAATCTTAAAAAAATGTTATAAGGAATATGTGATGCAGGAGCATCGCTCCCCTTTCAAGCGAGCCAGCACGAGGAGGAAAAGGAACAGCTGGACAGCGCCAGCATTTAAATTTTGAACCATTGAAATATATGGCTGCGCCAAACATTAATGTTTTGATGTGATGAAGTGCACTTTGTATATGTAACGGACCTTGAGCGGATAAGCTCTCGTCCTTACGTAGATGAGGCATTTACTTAGATTTAATGCAGGTAGATAAGATAATTAACTATAGATTAGACAGTCACAGTTTGAGAGGGAAAACGGAGTATAGACACCCTCCCTTGTATCATTGTATTATTAGCATTCAGATAACATTCATTCAGCATCGAGAGAAAGGAGAGAGCAGAACAGAGATCTTGTGAAGAAACCTCCATGTATAGACATTGAATTAATAGGAACAGCTTTGATTCAACTCCATGGATGTGTTTGAACTCTGTGTGTTGTTGATATTGTGCTTGTGCATGTTTGCTTATTTCTATGCTTATCTTCTATATGCGGCGTATGTGATTGCATATCAGGTTCGAAACCTGAGGGAATGAGTGTATGACTTTCAATTGTTTCTCTGGTTGACCCAGGATATTCCTGCATAAAGTGCAGTCGAATTCCTCTGCATAGAGTGCGTCGAGGAGGCCAAGCAGTTGAACCTTTGTTCTCACTTTGTTCAGAGTTGGGTCGAGTTATTCGAGTCATGCAGGCGAGTGCAGGTTGAATTCGAATCTCAGTAGCAAGTCTGAGAAGAGTAAGATCGAAGCTGTTGCGAGCGTGAATGCGCAGGACCCGGAAGACTTCATTATTTTTGGGAAGAGGGTGAAGGCCGAGCACAAGGAGTGTGTTAGAGAAAATCTATGAAGAAGTCCGAGTTGATGAAAGCTCAGGAGGGATAGTCCCTTTGGTTTTCCGTTGCACCGGGCGAAGGTGGCGAACGAAGGATTCTTCAGAGGAAGAGAATCGACGACTTTAAAACTGTCGAGAAGAATTCCAACGAGTACCACTCTCTGCAGAGATCGGGCATATCGGCGCCTCGTGTGAGTGAAGTGGATAGGGTGGCCATAGCGAGTGCGAGGATCGAGAGCCGACGTTGCCAAAAATCACATGCATGGCGTAAGTTACGGTTGGTTGATGTGAAGGGCGATCTCGGGACATCGGGTCTCAGGGCATAAAAGGGTCCGGAGATTGGTCTCGCGTGTAGCGAGGTAACAGAGGACGAGAAAGCGAGTCAGTCAACATCTCGGCCTCTCGGATCTCGGAGGTCAGGACTCTGAAGGTATCGTGGTGCGGGTCGCGAGTCCGCAATAGCGAGAAGTCTCGGCATGCGAAGAAGGTCAACGTTTACTAAAGGTATCAGATCTCGGGGATCCGAGGACTCATTCTAGAAGAACGGAACTCGCGAAGTCGCGAGAGCCGATCCTCCGATAATCAAGTAGGGAGGATTCGGGTGAGAGGAAGACTGTGGGTTAAGACTCCCAAGGGAGCAGGAAGAGCATTGACTCTTCGGGCCGAAAAGAAAAGAAGGTCCTGGTGTAGCGACCAGCTGCTGCGAGAGCGGGGTTGCGTCAGAGTGGTATCAGAGCCGGATTGAGTTCTCTTTGTTCAGGTAGCAGGGAGAAGCTGCAGACATAATGCCGCCCAGGAGAGAGAGACAGTCACCTGATCGTGAGGACAGGGATGCCCGGAGAAGGGGTAGACCAGCAGGAAATCCATAGATGGAGCACCAAATACGATATCTCAATGTGAGACTCGAAGTTATGGAGACTACCCAAAGGCGTGGAGCCGACGCCGGGGAGTTCAGCGATCCTGAGATTGAGGAGGAAGCTGGACATGACCGAGAAGAGGTCTCAGTAGAAGATGCCTCGACTGAGAGGTTAATCAAAGCCATTTCGAGGATGAGCTCGAAGACAAAGATGGACATCCCGACTTATGAGGGGAGTCTAAACGCAGAGGAGTTGCTGGATTGGATCCGAGCACTCGACACCTACTTCGATTATGAGGATATCGAAGAGGACAAGAAGATAAGGCATGCCATCACGAAGCTGAAAGGACATGCAGCCTTATGGTGGGACGAGCTGCAGGCAGACAGATGTTCCAAAGGAAAACAAAAGATCAAAATCTGGGATCGGATGATCGCCAAGTTGAAGGCGAAGTTTATTCCGAGGGATTACCAGATCACACTGTTTAGGCGCATGCAGAACCTGAGACAGAAGTTGATGACGGTGAAGGAATACACCGAAGAATTCTACAGGCTCAGCATTCGAGCTGGTCATCAGGAGAGTGATGATGAAAAGGTGGCGAGGTATCTGAATGGTCTCAGGTATGACATTCAGGATGAATTGAGCATGCTGACCATCCGAACAGTTGAGGATGCGTATCATATGGCTCTGAAAGCAGAAGAAAAGTTGAGCCGCAAGAAGGGACAGTGAGGGCGAGGCAGAAGCCAGCTTAGAGGAAAAACTGTTGTTCAGGAGCGAACATAGAAGCCCAAGGAGGATTGGAAGAAACCTCAGGGTAGAGCCGAGAGAGGTGGAACCTCGCAGCAGAGACAACAATTTGCTGAGCCGAGGATGCCAGCTGGGAGACAGAGGCAGTTATACAAAAACATGGGCAGACTGTACAGGAACTCATGAGCAGGAGCCCATGAAATATTTTGAGCCAAGGAGTATGATGCAGGAGCATCGCTCCCCTTTCAAGCGAGCCATCACGAGGAGGAAAAGGAACAGCTGGACAGTGCCAGCATTTAAATTTTGAACCATTGAAATATATGGCTGCGCCAAACATTAATGTTTTGATGTGATGAAGCGCACTTTGTATATGTAACGGACCTTGAGCGGATAAGCTCTCTTCCTTAGGTAGATGAGGCATTTACTTAGATTTAATGCAGGTAGATAGGATAATTAACTGTAGATTAGACAGTCACCGTTTGAAAGGGAAAACGGAGTATAGACACCCTCCCTTGTATCATTGTATTATTAGCATTCAGATAACATTCATTCAGCATCGAGAGAAAGGAGAGAGCAGAACAGAGAGCTTGTGAAGAAACCTCCATGTATAGACATTGAATTAATAGGAACAACTTTGATTCAACTCCATGGATGTGTTTGAACTCTGTGTGTTGTTGATATTGTGCTTGTGCATGTTTGCTTCTCTCTATGCTTATCTTCTATATGCGGCGTATGTGATTGCATATCAGGTTCGAAACCTGAGGGAATGAGTGTATGAGTTTCAATTGTTTCTCTGGTTGAGCCAGGAGATTCCTGCATAAAGTGCAGTCGAATTCCTCCGCATAGAGTGCGTCAAGGAGGCCAAGTAGTTGAACCTTTGTTCTCACTTTGTTCAGAGTTGGGTCGAGTTATTCGAGTCATGCAGGCGAGTGCAGGTTGAATTCGAATCTCAGTAGCAAGTCTGAGAAGAGGAAGGTCGAAGCTGTTGCGAGCGTGAATGCGCAGGACCCGGAAGACTTCATTACTTTTGGGAAGAGGGTGAAGGCCGAGCACAAGGAGTGTGTTCAAGAAAATCTCTGAAGAAGTCCGAGTTGATGAAAGCTCAGGAGGGATAGTCCCTTTGGTTTTCCGTTGCACCGGGCGAAGGTGGCGAACGGAGGATTCTTCAAAGGAAGAGAATCGACGACTTTAAAACTGTCGAGAAGAATTCCAACGAGCACCACTCTCTGCAGAGATCGGGCATATCGGCGCCTCGTGTGAGTGAAGTGGATAGGGTGGCCACAGTGAGTGCGAGGATGCAAGATCCGACGTCTCCAAAAATCACGTGCATGGCGTAAGTTACGGTCGGTTGATGTGAAGGGCGATGTCGGGACATCGGGTCTCAGGGCATAAAAGGGTCCGGAGATTGGTCTCGCATGTAGCGAGGTAACGAAGGGAGAGAAAGCGATTCAGTCAACATCTCGGCCTCTCGGATCTCGGAGGTCGGGACTCCGAAGGTATCGTGGTGCGGGTCGCGAGTCCGCGATAGCGAGAAGTCCCGACGCGCGAAGAAGGTCAACGTTGACTAAAGGTATCGGATCTCGGAGATCCGAGGACTCAGTCTAGAAGCGCGGAACTCGCGAAGTCGCGAGAGCCGATCCTCCGATAATCAAGTAGGGAGGATTCGGGTGAGAGGAAGACGATGGGTTAAGACTCCCGAAGGAGCAGGAAGAGCATTGACTCTTCGGGCCGAAAAGAAAAGAAGGTCCTGGTGCAGCGACCAGCTGCTGCGAGAGCGGGGTTGCGTCAATATGCATGTGGTCTTAGTGGATTGAACCATGTTCAAAGAATATGCACATACTATTGAGTTAATTTTGTGTAGTTATCCACTCAATGTAGAAATCCCTTAGTTTATAGTACACTTAGTTCCCTTTATGTAACTTTAGGTGACCATAAAGTATTTCAAAGTTATGTATTTAGTTCAACCATATCCACAACTATCCAACAATTTGTCCTTAAATATCTAAAGTGATCCAACTATATATAATATAACATTTKCAYAGTTCATATGTTAAATAATATAACATTATCCAATCTRTGATCAGATAAGAGTGCACCACTTAGTAAAGAAAGATTTCTTATGTGCCAAGATTAGAGGCATAACAAGTTGTTGTGCACCACTTACTAAAGATTTCTTATGTGCCAAGATTAGAGGCATAACAAGTTGTTGTGCACCACTTACTAAAGATTTCTTATGTTATTAGTGGGTGTGTGAGGTTATGAATATTAAACTCTTTGTTTTGGAGATTCTAATGCATTGCATTATATGTGGTCTTTGTGGATCCAACCATAGGGAATTTAATTTATTCGACAACTGATGGGGGGCATACACATTGCTGATAAATCATAAAGAATATTCCCCTATGGACCTGAATCTATCCTAAAGGATTCTAGGAGTAGCAAAGAAATTGTCCAAAGTGACTGTAGCAGGGTTCCATAAGATGGAAATGCCTCTGGTGGCCCCCTTGGAAAGAGACAGGGTTCCTAAGAAAGAGCCAAAAAATTTAGTTTCTTGCAAGAGAAGGATATTAAGAGATTCATAAATTACCTTGTTTCGCAAGAGCCTTTGCTTTCTTTTGCCATTGAGACCATATATATTCCATTAGAGAACATTCATTGGAAACTTAAGGTGAGGGAGGGTTGGAAAGAGTTCATGATGAACACATTATGTCTTAAATTCAACAAGATGCCACCTATTTCCTAAAGAAATTGTAGATAAGATTTTCTTCCCCTATGCTTATCATCCTTGGGATTTTTCTTGGGCACCTTTGGTTTATTAGTATGGTTT